>VXBJ01003718.1:34407-88842 GCA_013400055.1 Nycticryphes semicollaris
CACCTTCGGCGGCCCGCCCGTGCTCCTCGGCTCCTGCGACACTTCCCGTTCCTGCCTCCGCCATGGCGGGTGGCTCGTGCCCCGCTCCACAGCGCCCTCGGCACCGGCGGCATGCAGGAGGTGAACTAAGGTGAGGAGAAACCCGTCCTGCCAGCCTGGGGGAAGGGATNATATATATATATATATATATATATATATAAATAAAATATATATATGTGGTGGATGGCAGTGCCCCCTGCTCCCTTCTGGCACATGGGAGAGTAAGTAAGGGTAGGCGTGGCCACTTCTGATCCTTGCATTATTGGGGGGGAAAAGGCGGGGGGAGGGGGAATCCCCAAATTGCTTTGCCTTGACCTGTGTACCTGTTACGTTTTCAGGGCGCTGTATAGAGGACACCCCGTCTGAGGAAAAATCAGGATCTTGGGATGATTTTGGGTGGGAGAGACCGCTATGGGTCACCTGGACCAGGGATTGCTCAGAGCAAGGCAGAGAACAGTAACACATATCAGTAAAACGTAGCATAAAAGTAGGGTTAACTTTTACCAGTATATTTGTTTCAGTAGACCTGAATTACGCTAGATGTTGAGGTTGTACCTTAAGTTGTTGAGTCACCGTCCCTGGAGAAGACAAGTTGATGTGGCACTTAAGGACATGGTTTAGTGGTAGACTTGGCAGTAATAGGTTTACAGTTGGGCTTGGTGATCTTAAAAGTCTTGTCCAATCTAAATGTTTCTATATTTTTTAGCTAATACCAGGAGCACACTTTTGAACTCAATCTACCCATCATCCTCACCATGCTTTGGTTCGCATCCTGGAGTAGTCTCAGTGTGTTCAATTGTGTTGCTTTTGCATAAAGACCTCAAGATACACTTGTAAGAGCTTAATGTGCTCCAGCTGTTAACAGGCATTCACCCCACAAGACCCCCATTAGAAATAGTCTGAAATGANCGGGGAAGCGGCAGGGTTCACAGCGGTTATGGGTGAAGGGCGGTGGGGCAGCCGCCTGCGCGCCCTGCCGCACCTCAGGCCGGCAGCCCTTCCCTCATCCCTAAAGAGGGGAGGGCTGGAAGTGGAAGGGCAGCTGGTGCCATCCGTACGGCCCCCGTCAGGGGCTCTTCAGACTCGCGAGGGTAGTGGCGGCGGTTGGGCAAGCTGCCATGCACCAGCCGCGTTGCATATATATATATGTTTTATTNCCAGTATATTTGTTTCAGTAGACCTGAATTACGCTAGATGTTGAGGTTGTACCTTAAGTTGTTGAGTCACCGTCCCTGGAGAAGACAAGTTGATGTGGCACTTAAGGACATGGTTTAGTGGTAGACTTGGCAGTAATAGGTTTACAGTTGGGCTTGGTGATCTTAAAAGTCTTGTCCAATCTAAATGTTTCTATATTTTTTAGCTAATACCAGGAGCACACTTTTGAACTCAATCTACCCATCATCCTCACCATGCTTTGGTTCGCATCCTGGAGTAGTCTCAGTGTGTTCAATTGTGTTGCTTTTGCATAAAGACCTCAAGATACACTTGTAAGAGCTTAATGTGCTCCAGCTGTTAACAGGCATTCACCCCACAAGACCCCCATTAGAAATAGTCTGAAATGACACCTCTAAAATGTGTACAGTATGAGCATCAAGATCTCAGCAATGCCTGTTCCACTTGACAGAACTGCTCCTGCCGCCCTCCCTGCTTTTTAATATTGGTGTAGTCTGTGCTTGCTCAGTTCCAGTGATAGGTGAAGTCGAATAGGCTATTGCCTAGGAGTCACACATCCTTACTGGTGCCATCTTCAAGGCTGTGCTTGTACCGTTGAGCTCAGGTATGAGGGAACCTGCATGTACAGGGCAACTAGTGCTGCTTACCAGTAAGGCTGGATCCAGATATCACCTTTGTGAAGGAAGCTACTTCTGCAGCTCAATTGTTCAATGGGCTTTCAGAGCTTCTGTCTGTTACTAGTAATGGGTGGTCCTTTGGAACTAACAAAAGTGGGTGTAATACTTTGAAAAGTTTATTACATTCTTTTGTCATTGGTTCTAGTGGTTAATATCTAATTTGTTAAAATGTGTATCTTTGAGCTGCAGACAAGCAATTGCTTTTTTGAGTCTGGAGGCGTAACAACACCGTTCTTTAGAAAAAAAGAAAAACATCCTTTGTTAAAAGTGAAAAATGAAGTGTGACTAAATCCATGAAAAAAAGATCCACTTGGTTTTAATAATAGCAAAAATGTTACTTATATGCTGAGGGGAAGTATATATGTGTGAATGCCAGTTATCTGTCCAGGTCAAAGGAAGTTGCAAGCATGAAAAAGGATAAGACAAAGCTATGGATTATAAAATTGCTTTTGCAGAAATAAATTGCTTGAAAGACAGTTTTCCGAAAGGATGTTTTCTTCAAGAGGATAGTTAAATGCAACCAAACCATGAGACTGGAGCTGTAGAAACAGCGCAAAGAGACTCTTGTAGCAATGTATGTAAGTTCCTCACCACTGGTAGTGATTATGGTTACTTATAAAATTCCAAGAGACTCTCTACTATTGACTCTCTTAAAGTCTTTTTTTTTTGAAGTCCTACTAAAGATTCTTACTGTAGCTTGATATACTTGAGCAAAAACCTTCATGTGTAAAAAAGCTGTTTCTATGTCTGTTCTCTCTGTGTAGGAAAGTTAATATTTTATCTTTCAAAAGCTAATAGCTTGAAACAGAAGTCTCATTAAATCTTTCCTTCTGTACTTCCATCCAAGACAGCACGCCAGTATTTTCTTTATTTTCATTATGTATAAACATGTATGTCTGCCAAAACACTTTAAAAAAACTTGAGAAAGTAAATCCTCACAAAATGACATGGACAAAATCCATTTGAACACCTATGAATTCAATATAACGTGGTGGAAGATAGTAACTTGCCTAGTCAATGATAGAGATGGAGGTGGGGGGAACAAAACCAAAATAAAGATGCGTTTCATTCATAGGTTTCTGAGACTTCAGCAAAATTTAGTTGCCTGAGCTCCAAACTATAATCTTGGGAACAATTACTCAGATGCAGTCCTAAACTCCATTTGTGCCATCTTTTATAATTTGAAGCTCCCAACACATTTCACATTTGACATGGAGGAACCCCATCTGTATGGGAATGGGCAGATCCACATCTTGCCCCTAGCTAAGCCCAAGGGTTAGACTAGGCATGTGGAAGGGTAGAGTGGGTGAACAGCTCTAACAGAATATGCTTAACTGGCTGGGGAATCATGGGTGCCAGCTGAGGATGTTGCACTACTATGACATTCGTAACACACACCTTTTCATAAGGAACTTTTTCCCCTTGCAAATCCAATTTGTAATCCCAGAATTTTGTTTACCTGGAATCCCACAGTTACTGTTGCAGTGATTTACATATTCGACCATGCTGCATTCAGCTGGTCTTACAGAACTGGAGAAAAATTGGAGAAAGGCAATTACAAACCGTTTTTGCCCAAAATGAAATAAAAAACAGTTGGAAGAGCTAAAAACCAGGAGTTAGGCAGTGTTACCATCCTTGAGAAAGTAATTGCTATTAATACAATTTTTTTATTTATATACTGAAACAAATTCTAGTAATTTGTTCATAGGAAATTCAAGTATCACGTGTGGCCCTACTAAAATACTCTATTGCCCCAGTTTTGAAGCTAGGAGCTCCCCCTAGGTTTGCATCATCAGTGGACACTCAAATGTTAAGGAGATTTCAGGAGAGCGACTCAGCCACATTGACTGAAAATATCTCGGAGACTCGGTAACCACAGAAAATTGAAGATAGCTGTTTGTTATAAAGCTTAATGAGTAAAGATGTAAATAGCTCCAGAAAAACAGCTACTAAACACAATCTTTCTTCGTATGGGAGCAATGAGGATATTCAAAATGCAGTAGTTACTTTTTAAACTGACTCATTTGAAACAGAGCTAATATACCTTATTCACATTTATTTAATATTTTTTAGTGCAATGGTAGAAGTATTTGTAATTGCATGCAGAAATTTTTAGCACTTTATGATATGTCTAGGTCAGAAAATCAGATCGATCTCTTAGCAGTATTTCTGTCGGTCATGTTTTCTCTGTGTATTTCTCATCCATGGTCAATGTCACATCTCCTGGCAATTAGGGAGTTCTTATAAATATAACGCCCTGCCAATTCATTAACACATATTTTAAACATCATTTATTATACTTCTTATTCAAAGCTGATGATTGGTCTCTTCACTGAACATTTAATACATTTCATATATGACAGTAACTGGTGTTTATAGCACATAGTTAGCCTTGAGTCTTGGCAGAGTAGGATCCCAGTTTATGTCAGGCACTGATTCTGAGTAGCCTACACTTGGTATTTTTGCCCCTTTTTTAGCTGAGCACTTTCTCTTGAGTAGCTTTTAGCTATAAAAGAGAGAACGGAATGCTTTATGTAAGCAATGGGTAGCCTCTTTTTTCCAAACAACCTATACAACAACTTGCTAAAGGGGTAAAGATAACAATCAAACCTCAGAGCAGTTTAATATTAGCGTGAGACTGAGCAGTTAAAGAAAAGTGTCTGTATTATTACTCCTTTTTCTTTTCTGTAAATAATTAATGTCTGATTAATGACATCTAAAGCATAGAGCATCTTAGCTGTTACACAGGACATGAAAAGCAGCCAGTCAGCATTTCTCTGAGATACCATCCTGAACAGGATGCAATTTTTTTGTGTGTATTTGTAGGGGCCATCCTAGCTCTGTGCACACCATGCTAATTTGGAAGCTGAGACTGGACAAGTGAGGGCACTTTCCTCCTCTGAGGGAACACTGAGTGGTCAACTATGTTATTCGAGTGACTTGTTGACTTGTATTGCTTCACATAAAAACATAATTAGGTGACTGCTCAGGGCGAGCAGCTAACTTTTTTTTTTTTTTTTAGTTTCTACTGAAACGTAATAGCAGTAAACTGAAGTTACCCAGCATACCTGTAACTGCAAGTGCAGATTTTTCACAGACTTCTCTTCCAGAACACAAGTGTTTATGGTTTCCCCTCAGACCGGGGTATTACATAGCTCAAAGTATTGTAAAGAACAGTATCTGTGTGCTGAATCAAGTGCATTTTTATAGAGTACATGTGAACAAGCTGGCTAGTTAGAAGAATTAATACAATTTTTAAAAACCCATCTGTTTTAGTCTGTGGTTCAGGTCATTGGATTACTTTTAAGGGCACCACAAACAATTTGCTATAAATTCTGTTTATGCATTGGTAAAATCCACTATAATTTTAAAGTGGAAAAAAATTCTTCCCCAAATCAGGACAGCCTTTTGCTTCAAAAATTATATAAATGGTGTAATTATTCTGTAATCAGCCTATAACAAAAAAAAAAGCCAGTAATTGATACAGAAGTCCATCCAATAAGGAAAAAAAAAACAGCACTAAAGAATACAGATTGGGCAGAGAATGGGTGGAGAGCAACCCTGAGGAGAAGGTCTTGGGAGTGATGGTGGATGAGAAGCTCAACATCACCCAGCAATGTGTGTTTGCAGCCCAGAAAGCCCAACCATGTCCTGGGCTGCATCAAAAGAAGCATGGCCAGCAGTTCACGGGAGGTGATTCTGCCCCACTACTCTGCATTCGTGAGACCCCACCTGGAGTACTGTGTCCAGCTCTGGAGTCCTCAACATAGAAGGGACATGGACTTGTTGGTATGGGTCCAGCGGAAGGCCACGAAGATGATCAGAGGGATGGAGTGCCTCTCCTAGGAGGACAGGCTGAGAGAGTTGGAGTTTTTCAGCCTGGAGAAAAGAAGGCTCTGAGCAGACCCTACAGCAGCCTTCCAGTACCTAAAGGGGACTGACAGGAAAGATGGGGATCAACTCTGTATCAGGGAGTGTAGGGATAGGATGAGGGGTAATGGTTTGGAACTGAAAGAGGGTAGGTTTAGATTAGATACCATGAAGAAATTGTTCATTATGAGGGTGCTGAGCACTGGAACAGGTTGCCCAGATAAGCTGGAGTTTCCACTGTCTGGGGGATTCAAGATGAGGTTACACAAAATAGTTTTTCCATTCCTTAGGTATCTCCCATTCTGGGAGATAAACAAATCTAGTACAAGGGTGTGGAAAAAAAAACAAACCCAGCAACTTTACAAAAGGAATGCTACTTTTATTTTCAAATGCTGTAAAAAGCCTCATATAAATTTTTATAATGCTTCTATGTAACTTTCCCAACCTCAACTAATGAAACAATCTAGGAAAAATATAGCAGTTGCCATTTTGACTTCAAGAACAAGCTGCTGTAATATATCTACATTAAAAGGATACGGTACAGTATGTTTAAATGCTTGTAATTGCTCATATTATTGAAAAAGTGAGAGCACTTCCTAAGCATTAGAGTATAACGGGGCTAAACTGCAGTATTCCCTACTTGCAGTTGCAGAGGAACAGAGCTGACACACCACCCTTTGTACTGCTTATACCCATTTTTCTTAGTAGTGTGGAGAGCTTTTAGCAAGCCCCTTTGCACTTAGGTGAATTCACCCACGTCAGACGCTGTTATTCCATACTGTATCCAACGGCTCAGGTGTTTAACAACTGACCTATAAAAATAACACTTATATAACTCTCCAGCAAGGCAAATTTAACAGTGCAAATGCAGTATCAACAATATTTAATTTCTGAATGCTGGCAATTTTTCTAAACTCCTTTTGCACATGAAACAACCTCTGCTAATATCCCTGTGCCTAAGGCCACTCACTCACGCCGATTGGAGATGTAACAAAGTGCAAAAGCTCAGCTGCGTTTCCCAATCCAAGCTTCATCCCCAGTTTCAGGGTATTCAGATCCAGAATTTGGATTCAGGCCCACCACTTCCATCGATGCACTCAAGTTTTCCTGCTTGAACAGGTTAACTTCCTGGCAAACCTCTGATAACAATTTGCATATACAATTCCACATTTTAACAAAAGTTAACAAAACATACTTCTAGGAAATAAGTTTTCACATGGTTGCAATCATCAAGCCATTTCAGGATCTTTGGTACTCCAAGAAAAAATAAATGGCACAGTGACAAAACATTGCCAAAGGAAAAATATATAACCATCCAAAGCAATAAGACAAAGATAACAAAACAAAAGATATGTTGCACTTCCATTTTTTGAAAGCCAGTGTAGATTAACCTTCTGTTACAATCCATTACAGTGTCACAGTTTCACCTTTAAAAAAATTCGGTCATCCTAAAAGCAATAGTTAATAATTGTTTAACTTGTCTAACTGATTAAAATAATGTTATGTTTAAAAAAAAAAAAAAATAATCAACTACCACAACACAGGAGTTTATGCTAAGTGGGTTGCACGCTGTTCCCCTATGATACGACTCCTATGTGAGCACTGATATGGTTAATCATCTGCAATTTTAAATGAGTATTATCTTTAGTGTTACAAATATAAGGGTTGAGCTTTTTCCCAAGTTTTTAAACCCGTGAGTACATACAGACATAGTAGTTTAATAGATAGCTTTAAATTAATTGTATTTATCATCCCTCCCCCAAGCCCCACAGGAAAAACAAAAAACCCACCAGTATTACCGAGCATCTACAGTTCACATGAAACTTATCTTGTTTTAGCAAGTTCAAGCAAAGACTTCCTTTTCTATTATGCAAATAGAATAGGGTAACTGTGGTCTTTTGAAATGCGCTGTTCGCAGGAATTCCGTTTCTGGTGCACCCCATGAATAAGGTTGGAAATTAAAACTAATAAAATTTCTCTTTTGAGTAGCAGTGTCCTTTGAGGCCAAATTTACACGGCAGATATTTTCTGCCCAAGCTCCTCTGTCTTGGTAGAATGGATTGAATTTGCATTCCTGAAAAGCCTCAGAAGCTGCTAGGGCACCGGCAGAACAAAGTCTAAAAGCATAAAGGTGGATTTAAATCAGTTATTGTTTTTAGACAGTTTTTGCACGGATCCAGGTTGAGCTTCACTACATAGCCAAGGCTAAGAACAACACTGGAGAATTTCTGAAGGATCTTGCCCCAACAGCAGTAATTAGTGTAAGGTCTGGGAAGAAAACCAAGGAGATAAATAAGCTGATTGCACAGCATTTAGGCAATGTTGCAGCATTTAGGCAAAAGTTTAGCTTAGCCATGTAACACTGTATAGATTGAATGGGCCCTGAAGCACTGGCTACTCCTCTGTGATAACCTGAGGACTAAAATTTCTTGTAGAAATGTAGCATAAATAACAGATATTAGATGCTTGAAGGGAAACAAAAATATTAGAAGACAGGCATCACTGAACCCCTTGAGGAACCTGCTGGCTCTTGGATGGAGGAAGACTACAATGTGTCAGTAAGCCACTAACACACAGAAATCTTACTGGTAAACAGTCTTTTATGTGGCAGATGAACAGCCCAGTGTGTTTTTTAAAGCATACAAATAATTTAGAACAGCTGATACCATGGTTCCTAGCAGCAAAAAATATTTCTGTAATGGCTTTATAAATAGCTGCATTTTGCTGCAAAAGCTCGTCTAATGAAGTCTTTCCTACTGTCTGCCAAACCATCCTGTGCTTCACTTCACTGGGCATTGCAGAGGCTTTCGACTGCCTTTCACTTGTGTTCAGAGGAGGAAGACAGCAACAGTGTCTCTGCTTCAGTTTCTGGGGGATTTTTCATTGCTGTAAACCTCTTTTCTTACTAGAAAATGACAAAGATCTCTATTGTATTGTGATAGGTTGAGAGTACTGCAGTTAATACGCTAGCACAGGCGTATATAGCCACATTTGGCAGTGACCAGGTAATTGCAAACTGTTTGAGGAGTGCAGTTCAGTCCTGAACTGCTGCTGAGCTGAGAAGCAAAACCATACTCTCTGCCCATGGAGGGATTTCTGCTTCAGTTTTCTCAAGCTAAGAGGAGACCCATCTCTGCTGTTTGTCACCATCCTGCAGAATGGGGAGAACAGCATTTAAATGCTGTGCCCAATTCAATCACAGTTACTTGTGCTTCCTGGAAATGGGGCTGCAGGCTTAGCTGAACCTTTGTAATCCCGTGGTCCATGTTAGATAGTGATACTAGAAGAAGATAGAGTCCACAGGAGAGTGTGAGGCACTCCATTTCCTCTGGCTTGGCAGAGGCTGCTACAGGGTATTCTGAAAAGAAAAGGCTAGAGCAGGAGCAGCAATTTGATGACTTTTCTAGACTATGTTTTGCACAGACAGAAAAGGCTATTTGAATTATGAGTAGCAAGAAGATGATCTGCCTTACAGCAGAGGCAGAAATGCAGTCCTGGAAACTGCGGTCTCTTCAGAACTTGGTATCAACAAGCTTTCCTTCTGCTAAAATATTATAATTGCTATTCAGCTTCCTTTTTCGTTCTGAAGTTGCCAACAGGCATCATCATCTTAAACAGTAATGCCCATCAACTAACATTATAAGCAAATACCACTATACAGATCACAGAGACTGTTTCAATACCACACAGGTTGGGGAAAAAGGAAGCAAGAGAAGGGATGATCAGCTGACAAGGCCCTCCAGTGGGGAAGAGTGGGAGTAGGCAGGGTACGATTAGGCCCCCAGGATACTGCTATTTACAATAATCCAGTGTTGCCACACTCATGGGGTATCTGCAGACTGCAACACTCTTGAGCAACTGCTCAGAGAACTTTGCAAACGTGGGTGGTGGTTTTTTCATACTGCATATCTAAAACCCACCAGGTGAGCAGTATAATAACAATGCTGCCTAAAATGATATGTTTTACTCCTGGATGGATTAGATGGTTTACAGTAATAACACAGCCACAGTACAGAGAAGCATAATCAACCGTTACACACATAGGCAGGGTGGTTACAAAGGGATGTACGTTCCTTTTATTCCAGTACCTTCATATAATAAAGTTAACAAAAATATTCAAATATTAAAAAAAAAAAAAAGCCAGCTGGCACTGCCAACTAATTCCTGTAGTAGTCTTAGAAATCCTAATCCTGTAGAATTTCCTTGTGAAACTGATGCGCACCAGAGTCAATGTATTAATAACTAACGCCAAGCGGGTCTGGTGATGCGGCTACCTGAGGTTTGTATTTTTATTTTGTGGGTTTGTGTTTTGTTTCACAACTTCCCGGCTTTCATGTAGGAAGGGATTGAACCACGCTGTGTAAGCCCTTCAAACCTCTTGTAGGTATAATTGAGGAAAACCCAGTCTTTTGATTTGTAGTCAGGTTCCGTTGTGTTTGGCACTAGAATTCAGAAACAAAAGTAAAAAAACAAACAACAAAAACACAATTAAAATTAAAAGCTGCTTCCAAGAGGACTTTCCACAGAGCACTGACTTCAACAGCCCTGAACTCTTATATCGCTAGTCATCAGAAATTCCTTGAAGAATTTCTGGTTTTAATCAGTTCAGTTGCCTTTTGTCAGTGGTCTGAGAAGAGTTATAATTTCAGCATATGTCTCTGAAGCAGAGAAATGGGTTTGTTATTTTTTTTTGTTTTTTCAGTACATCCACACACCGTAACAGGCTCCCATACCTTGACAGGAACCTCTAACACACCCACAGGATATGCAATTACAAACCCCATAATGTTTATGATGCTCTATGCACACCAAATTCATGCATACGTATCATGTTATCCTTACCACAAACAGAAGAAAGAGATATATCCAAGTTCTCCCAAGAGAACTTCACATACTATACACGTTACTATTTTGGGACTCCTCCCTGCTTATAACTTCAGCACGGCTTGTACAGTCTTATTTTATGAAGGGCTCACATGGCTGGCATGCTGCACCATGGACATTTGCTGTTTAGCTTTCTGGTTGCTGCTTTTAGAGTTCTATAACAATATTTTCAACTCAAGATGCTAAACGCATCGAAATCAAAGTTTGTATTTAGGTATCTAGGCATACAACAGCTTTTTCAGTAGGTCTGAGATGCCCAAACCAATAGAAGTGTACTGGTATTATCCAAATCTAGGCTTAAACAGCCTAACTTAGGCACTGGAGATTTATTGCTTTGCAATAAAAGACTAAACTTCCTTGCCATTAAATAAAAGCCATTTCAAAAGAAACCCTCAGCTTTTTGATAATTCTTATGGTTGTTAGCACATCTATACTTATATTTTATCAGTTAATCACTGTTATTTATCTGTCAGTCTTTAAGCCATTAGTAATTAACTGAAAACAGTGGGAGAGTTTGGAAAGTCAGAGAACCAAGCCTTTTACGTGTAAAGATTCTCTACTACTTGTCAATAGAAATTAACAACTAAAACCCCCTGAAATTATTTGCAGAGCTACTCAGGTTCATATAGCACTATGTTAAGTATTCATCTGTCTGAAAATTTTTGCCCACAAATATATGAACACTTATGTTTGGCATGAAACTCAGAACTCATTAAAAACCAAAGCAAATAAGTGCATAATGTTTTACCAGAATCTGGTCAGACAGACCATATGGTAGAAGACTGCACTGTTTTCTGTGCTCAGTATATATGCAAACCATTTTTACTAATAGATTTAACTGTAAAAATCTGTGGACTTCTTTTTTTCTGCAAAGTTATACAGGAGTAGAAGCCATAAGAAACCATAGACTTACATTTATATTTTGGAAAAAGTCTCTAGATCAAGCCTGTGTGTTACCTTGATTAGGGTATCAGAAAAAATTAATATAAAGAACAACAGCATCATCATTGTGGAGTATTCTAGCATATCATACATAAAAATTTGGAATTTACAATGGCAGTCTCACCTGGCTGTAAAATATCAGATTCAGGAAATTCATCGAAGTTGGAAGTATCATCAATACTTTTGATTTCTATAGGGATTGCTGCTGGTCTTTCCCTGCAAATAGAAGCGCCAGAATAGCAAATACTAGGAAAAGGTACAAAGTTTTGTTTAACTTAGCTTTTAACAGTTACAACATCCCTTTAATTTAAAGCACAAAGGTTCCACAGAATCCATTCCAGATCTGACTTGCCTATTTGCTGACGTCACGGGGAGTTTCATTGGTGTCCTATCTAGCCTTAGTATCTTCTTGGCAAACTTGGGGAAATATAATTTTCCCATTAACTGAAACAGCATTCCACACTTCTCTGCCATGTAGCTATCCATATGATCTTTGTTGAACCACTGTGGTTACCGCCATTTCATAAACCCTGCCAAGCATGATTTTACTTGCATTTGGAGCCATGAGATTTGTTGCTTTGCAATTCCAGCACTCATCAGCCTGGGCCTCATCCAAATACCTGACACTCTGTCACCAGCATCTCTCATTCAAAATGAATTGGCTCTTGACATGTTACTGCTTTAGTAGCTCAATAATTAGGCAGCCCTTTAAGAAGTCTTACGGTGGTTTCATATTTGCTTAAGTGATCTGTCCCACAAAAGCATTCAAACACAGCACTACGGGAAAGGCATTAATTTACACCTGTAAATTTATTACAGTTGTAAGTTCTACAATTACAATTAAATCCTCATCTAGGTGGAACAGGGAAACCATTTTGCCAGGCTGCCAAATGTGGCACAAACAGATACATGACTGCTCTTGGTGCTTGTTAAAGTCTCCCACACCAAAAAGATAAGTTAACTGAGGCTTCTTCACCAGAGGAAATGAGAAGTATAAGAGCAGGACAGTCACATGCCCACAGTATGGGTTTTCATGTGCAAAACTGCAGGACTACTAAAAGAGCGGACTACCTCAAAGAGTAGCCATCATTTCAACAGGAAGTACATGTGGTATCATCAAAGTCTACTCTAAAGTTGAGTATGTGCAGATGTAGCTCAGTGTCTGCAGGTTCAAGCTCTATTTGCAACCAATACGGCTGACTCAGCCGATCTCTTTAACCAGCACAATTTGGCCACAGAGATGGCGACTGAGGTGAGTCAGTGCCTCTGCCCAGTGCGCTGCAGACATACCAGTTCACTCAGGTGTAGGATCTGCAGTATGAGGTAAACACACACCCTGACTCTCCTCTTTATTCCGAAAATGCAGGGGAGATGAATGGAATTTGCTTTTCTCATGCTATTACAAAAAGTCAATTGTAGCAATAGCTGTAGAGCCTGCTACTACTGGAAGAGGAGCTCTCTGCTGATATCAGAGCATACATCAGGAATAACACAGCCACTCTACCACAATTTCTTTCCATCTGAGGCATCTCAAGACATTTAAACTCTGATCAGATCTATGAACATCAGCAACACCTGAAAACCTTTGCTGTCACCCACCTACTGCTAGTACTTGCTTTTAAAAATTAAAGATGTTTGTGGAAGTGACATCATAACGCATGAAATTTTTGCTTTCAGGGCTTTTATTCTCTCAATAAAATGTATATATATACCTGATATGTCCCCAGTCCACTCCTTCAAAAAACAGATGACTTTTTATTTCCTCAACTCCATTACTACCAATTCTATTTTCTGAATCAATACAAAACCTGGAAAAGTGGAGAAAAAAAAAAGGGGGGATTGTTACAATAAGTGCAGACAGAAGCAATAGCAAATAAAATTTCCATGGCATCTATATCAGGAATTTGACAGTTCATTCAAATATTTCCATCACTTGGGGTAACATAAAAGCAGTTCACTGCATCTAGGAGAGAAGGGAAACAGTAGAAAAAGAATATTGTTAGA
This sequence comes from Nycticryphes semicollaris, assembly GCA_013400055.1. Lineage (NCBI taxonomy): Eukaryota > Metazoa > Chordata > Aves > Charadriiformes > Rostratulidae > Nycticryphes > Nycticryphes semicollaris. Next base: position 47,997 of record VXBJ01003718.1, read on the forward strand.
GTCCCATGATGATAGTAACTTACACCTTTTCTAGACTGTTCAAACCCCCATCTTCAAGGTTTGTGAAGAGTTGCTGCAAGTTCTAGCCCTATAAGATTAGTTTGGAATGAAGGCTTAAGTTCCCACCCCTGGGAACTTCTCTGCATGGTCTCAGCTATTTAAAATCCATGTTTCAACATCAAACTAAAAGGAACAGATACAGTTAGTGAAACAGGACTACTCTCCAATGTCACATTTCGGAACTACAATGAATCAACAGAAACATTTCAAAATATGCCATGTCCCTGTTCTCCCTGTCACCCACTCTTCCCTCTCTTTAGAGGTCCTGGTGCTGGTGGTACAACAACCCAAGGCCTATTTCTGATATGGCCCAGCTGCATAAGCACCTCAGATTCCAGAATAAGTTGTCAAATTATGGGCAGCAGGTGTGGGAAAGTCCACAGAGTCAAGTAAGTGGGGGAAAAAAAAATAAAAAAAATAAAAAAAATGGAGACAGTTGTTGAGATGGCAATGGCTACCTGCTCAAGTAGGCAAGAGGGAAAACACCAGCAAGGGAAGCAACACACCCAAAAAAAAATAAAATAGGAAAGTGAAAACTCTCCAACAGCAACTCAGCAACATCAAGGAAGCCACCCAGGCTAACTTCTTCTCTGGACAGAACTCTTCAATATCTCATCAAGGAGACCGTGTGTGTACCAATGTTTAGCTTCCCTGTTCATTAAGTCTTACCTATATCTTTGGTAACACATACAAAAAGATATACAATGTCTTTGCAGTCTCTTTGAGCATGGCTAAAGGTGTCAAAAGTGACAGAAGGAGGGAGGTTTACAATAGCAGGGAAAAACTCCTATGTCAAACAAACAGCTTAGTCTTGCCAAGTGTGGAGTCACCTGATGATCTGTGGAAGTAGGGAGTACTTGGTAGCATGGCAATGTGGGCCTCTTGTTGCTCTAAGCAAGTCAGCTGGCCTTTGCTAAATGAAATCCTGCATGCCTATATGAGCAAAGCCTCTGGTTGGCAATTTAGTTATCCTGAACTCATTATCTCTCCACACAATCACATTGTGCACGAGACACTTTACCATTAATACATTGCAATACAAAAAAAAAGGTCATCTCACTACTTAGTGAACTTTTCATCAGATAGTTCAGAAATGTAGCAAGTTACACTATAGACTGTCTCCAATTATGGACTATAATGTTCTTTTACTTGTAGTTGAGTGTCATCTGAAAAAAAAAAAAAAAAGCTTCTATTTCTACTGCAACCCAGCCAGTTCATTGATACCAAGTACTAATAATAAACCTCAAACATTGTAACAACAGTTAGCCAAACCAGGTCTCAGGATTTGTCAGGTTTTGTCTGAATTTGAGCATATTTTAGTTAGATTCTATCTTTATCCATAAAAATAAAAAAACTTTAGCTTTTCTGCAACTTCCTTTAGGCTGAAATAACCATTGTCTAACTTGTCCAAACTATAACAAAGTACCCAATGGCCAGGCATTTGTAGCCTAACCTGTTGTTTTGACCTTCTTTTAGTAAATTGTCCATAACTAAAGATATTTTACCTGAATTTAAATCATTCCATATATCGTGAAAAACTAATAAATTCAAATAGGCATTGTATAACTGAATTAATGAGCCAATCCGCAAGACATGTTAACAAATAAAAAGCCCAAAATATCTGAAAACAGCCCATGCGCAGCCAAAACTGAGGAGGAAGAATTCCTTAGCAGCACCACTGCACGCTTCCCAGCAAAGAACTTGGGATGATGACAACATGCAGGAGAGGAGAGGTTAAGCAAAACACTAGAGAAACAGATACTGAAAATGTAATAAAATTGTTACACTCAATCTTATTAATGAATATTAGCAATAATGAAATAATTTCAACTTTGTTAGTATCACTGTAACTGGATTAAGAATAACTGTTGTATTTGTTATATTTGTTGTACGCTAATGGAGCGCTGCTTGGACTAATAATAAATTCTACTTCTTGGCTCTGCCTATTCAGAACATTCCTGGTTTTCCCTGTAACAAAATCATGTAAGCTTGTGATATTATCCTTGAAAAAAAATCAACACCAAAAATCATACGTCCCAAAACCTCCCAGCAGAAATGTGTGACCTTGACACCAAAAGCCCTCACAAACTGAACGGATTAAAAACTGGTGTTTTGGAAGAAGTGAGTAAATCCAGAACATCCAAAAATTTCCATTCAGTGCATTAAACACTGTTGCACAGTTATTTTTTAGTTCCCTCCAAGAAGAGAAAAATTCTATATTAGTCACTTCCACCCCCCTTTTTTCAGTCTGCTGTTTTTCCTGATACAGTGGTACAAATCAGGATCATATGTTATTTCTTCATGTTAAACACATAACAAAGGGAATAAGACTGAAAAAAACCCAACAAAACAATCCATCGAGGATGGTGACACAAAAAAGACTAACTTCCATTAGGTTACATCTCCATTCTGCATGAAGGGAAGATGACTACATGTGGGTGAGTGGGCAGAAGCCGGCTTTTGTTACTGACCTGAGAATTAAATCCTTTGCTTTCTCTGAAATGGGCACCTCTGGAGGAAATACCAATGTTTCTTTCCAGTTCATAACTTTCCTATAAGTTTCTTGTGGCGTTTCTGAGCAGAAAGGTGGATACCCTGCACAAACAATAGAAAAAAGAAAAAAAAAAAAAAAATAAACAAGCTTTTCCCAGAAGAGGAAAGTGACCTGGGCCTCTGCTTTTGCCACCACTGCTCCCAGTTAGCATAGTAGCCAATGCTACTACTGCATTAAATGCAGTAATAAAGCAACATTAAAATTATTTTGTTTCTTCCAAGTAATGAGACTTAACTTCAAAAATATTAATAGTTAACAGTTATTCACTGACAGGGCTAACTGAGGAATCATCTCTTGCTGTCTGTCTTGGAAAGATGGGAGGACTTCAAAGTTTTCTGGAAGCTGAATTTGGGGCTTACTTCAGAGAGAGCAGAATTCTGCTTGGGATAAGACTCAGTGAACTGATGGACACCATTACCACCTTCGAACCCTTTGAATGATTCTTTGCTTGAGTCTTTAACCTACCTATTAGCATTTCATACATAATCACTCCCAAAGACCACCAGTCACACAGCTTGTTGTACCCAGTCTGCATAAATACTTCTGGTGCAATATAGTCCGGGGTTCCAACAGTAGAATACGCCTGGAAAAAAGGCATAAACTCTTTTAAAAAAAAGACAAAAATCTACATTTTTACACTTTGCAAAACCTTTTCCTGGGGATTCACATATAAGAGCTTGTTATTTGGATGGGCAAGAATGCTCAGTGTGAGAATTCACAGTACCCAAGTTCTAAAGAATATTTTTCTTTTACGTTGCTTTTACTGTGCTTACTGATATAATTGGGAATCATTCTCCTAAGTGTAATGAAATCATAGAATATAGCCACTGCAGTATTAGAAGGTCATCTTAGATAAAGTTTCAGGTAGGCACCTTATTAAAATACCCAAAAAGTTGTTCTAATAGTTTTGTTGGTTTGGGTTTGGATTTTATTTAAAAAAAAAAAAAAAGATAACCAGTGGTAGATTCCAATGTGTGATATTTGTGCTACACTAGCTGTTCCATGTATTACCTTGCCTTTATTGCTAAATTAGAGCCCTTACTGGACCCAGGTTCCAATCTTTTAATTTTTTGAATGCACAGCCTAGATGATTCTGGCTATTGAACAGAGCCAAGACATTTAGTTTTGAACCAACAGAACACCAGTGGCTCCTTTTGAGGCTTCTTTTCAAACAGCATTGATAGAAGTTGTCATTTTGATCTTTTATTCTCTCTGTTTGACTGTCTCATGATTCATTGAGCTTTACCACACCATTCTGCCACATCAGATGTAGTCTTTTCAGGGATCTAACTCAGGCAGGACTAAGGGCCCCTATGAGGTAGCATGATTGCAATGTAAGTTCATCATGTCTTATAAAAGCAAAAACAACTCAAAAGCTTTTTGGGAATACTACGACATACCACTTTTTGAACAGAGCATGCAAAATAAGCAGTTCTAGAATTTGAAAAGTGAGGTTTTTGCAACTGTTATTTGGTGCAGGGCACCAAAATACAAGTAGGGCTGAAATTCTGAAAGCGCAAGGCTGACAGATACCTTCCTTTGATTTAATTAACGCCAGAGGGCTGTTTATTACTTGACAACTCTCTACAAACCCAGGCTGCACCACTCCAGTGCCAACATCCTCTATCGCCTTTCTGACATAACCCTGTTCACCAGAAGGACAAGTAAGTTCTCCCCACAGTTCTCTGAAAAAGAATCACGCTGCTACATGTCTTCTTGCAACACTGAACTGCAGGAGTTAACATGCAGTATCAATGCCAGGTCAGTTTAGGAGACATACTCAAGGTACTGCTTTGCTAAGTCATTGCTGGCACCTCAGGTTAGCTAGTCCAGATGCTCATAAGGGAAACAAAGGCATGGAGAAGAGCAGGGTCTTGCTAGTCACAGCTGTGACAATAGATAGACAAAGCAACCCAGCTGATGGTCATTCTGTCACCCTTTCACTGATCTTTGAGCTATTCCGCAACTGGAATCATCAAACCACCTTCTTTTGAGTTAACTGAAGTTTTGGGAGTTGAGAGCAATATCTGTGGGGCAGGAGGGCCTTTCAGTTTTTAAAAACCAGCAGCAGCATTAATGCAGTTTTTATTTAACTTTTTCTGTAAATAGTTTAAAAGCAGTTATATGTGATTATATTAACTCACCAGCTGCCGCCTGTTCTTCTTCCATGTTTCTGCTTTTCTCTTTGAGTTCATGTTCTGAAACGCTATTTTACCAAATGGTTAATAAACACAATTGAGAATTAAAAGGTTGATAACATTCTGTTGTCAAATAATAACCATTATATGGCTTTAGAATGTTTTAGTCTAGAAACAAAACCTTGATTCTAACTGGAGATGGGAAAATTATAATGAATAACTACTGTCCAATTCGCAGTTGAAACTCATGTAGGTAGGACACACTATCAGCAACTAGATTAGAACTTGCTAGAAGTTTTACAGATTGATCCGAGATGAACAGCACTTATTGTTGCAGCTGGCAAAGTATATTCAGATATAGGCAATATTTTTTAAGCAACAAGTGAAGAATCCAAGAACTACAGAGTACTTTTACATCTGTAGAATAAAACATTAACATGGATGTGTCACCACAGCATGATGATAAACACCTTTACTCTTAGGAAAATCTTCCCAAGACTGTTACTTATTTCAGTGAGTTGGCACATGAAACCCATGTCCCTTCTGAAAGGGCGTTTCTGTAACTTCCCTAACACCGTTAGGAAAAATACATGAAAATATAGATACATTATATGTATTTGTATCTGTGGACAAATGTGCAAAAAAATGCATTCGCACTGCAGAAATCATAATTTCTTTCCTGTTAAATGCTTCCATGTCCCAGGGAACATGCATTTCCACTTTTCCAACTAAATGCAATGAGCCTGACCAGTGTTGCTTAACCCAGCAGAAATAAATTATGATGTGGCATAGCTGCAGCTCAAAACCATTTAAGTCATTTAAGTATTTAAACAGGACACCTTATACTTACAGAAGTCACTCGGTGGATTGTGTGTAAGGTTCCTGTAGAACTCAGTTCTGTGAGCTTTCTTTAAACCTGTGCACAGCCCAAAATCAGACAGTTTTACATGACCCTAAAAAAAAAAAAAATTCAGAGAAGATAAAAACAGAATTTGGAAAGACTCTGCTCGAAAAAGAAAGTTATAATAACTGCACTTGCCTTCGCAGGCCATGATGGACTTGCACAGGACTACCTAATCCACAACAGGTAGGCAAATAACGACCAAATCTTGATATACTGCAAGAGCATGTTTTCTCTCAAAAGAGTTATTGCCCGCTTCTCCCTGGGAATGGTTACACCTACAATTCTGCAGCAGCAGAGGGCAGGATACCACTGAGACTGAGAAAGCCTCCAGGACAAAATTCCTTTGTTTTGTTTTGATGATAACCTAATTTTAATCAGACTTCCAGACATCAGTGCTAGACAGTCTACAGATCCGCATGCAATGCTTACTGGGTCTGTTTCATGGCTCGCTACAGTCAGTCTAACAGTGTTTCCACTGGTGAGTGGGTAATAAAACAAAGAAGATATCATCAGTCCAACTCCTGCTGTTATAGCACTGTCTGAATGTTTCATGCTTTCACTCGACTTGCAGTAACTAAGCGTATCAGTTTTTAACGTGTATGAACCTGAGCATCTGGACACCCTAAGTGGGAAAGCCTTGCTACAGAAGGGCTAAAGGGCTTTCCAACAAAAAAAAAATAAGGGCAGTTTAATGACCATTTTCTGCTATTACTACAGTTAGTTTAAAATCACTGGTGCGGCACTACTGCTTAGCATCACGATAAACAGCATTATCTGCAGACTAGCATGTTTAAAGAATAGGCAGTTTACATGCACATTACATGCCTTGGCATCCAGCAGAAGGTTATCTGGCTTAATATCTCTGTGGATGAATCCCAGCTGGTGAATAGCATCTATGGCTAGCACAGTTTCAGAAATGTAAAACTGTGTCTCTTCTTCTGATAAGGTGTCTTTCTTCATTAGTAAGGTCATCATGTCACCTAACCAAAGAGCAGAAAATACAGCTTAGAAATCAGAACATTTTAATCATGAGACTAATTCCATGTGAAACCCCAGTAGAATCCAAATTCATCCTTGTAACTGACCTTACAACTGCTAATTATGAAACTATTATGCAAGGACCTACAAACCCAACATACTGTTTTAGTTAACTGGTCATAAAATAGTTGAAAATACTAAATAGGAATTTTAATTAGATAGACCAAGAAGATACAGTGAATTGTAATGCATAATACATGTATTGCACATATTTACTAGCTTCAGCAGTTACAAGCAGAACAATGGGTCAGAGTAATTATTTAATCCGAGTCTATTTCGAACACACCTCCATAACCTTTCTCTTTCCCCTAAAAATCAGGAGTGATTACTGAAACTTCATCTAAAACAGCATTAATTTTTTTTATTATAAAAAAACTACACAGTATGCTTGTTTCTAACATTTTATGAAGCTGGCAACGAAAGCTAAGGAAGAAATAGCTCTATCACCTAACACCAGAACATACAGCTCACCTCCAGGTAAGAACTCCATGATCAGGTAAAGATTTCTTTTATCCTGAAAGCTGTAAAACATCTTCACTACCCAGGCTCCATCTGCTTCAACTAAAATATCTCTTTCTGCTCGGATATGAGCCACCTAAAATTAAAAGAAACCAAACCACTCTTATTTAAGAACAATTTAAATACTTCAACAGGGAATGCCATATTATATTCCCAGTCCTACAATGTATTTTCATGATGAAGCTACTTTTCATACTCTTTTAATACTCAATTTTTTCATAGTTTTTTTACTAGCTACTACAAAGTCCTCATAAAATACCCCACAGAAGTCAACTCAATGTTGAAAATAACTGTTCACACAACTTTGCAGAAGCATAAGCTTCTTAGGTTGTGTCTGTTTGTTGGAAAGAACTGAAAAATATAGTGGAAAAGTGCAAGTTCCCTTTTTACTATATCCTAAAATGAAATAGGAACATTCAAAAAAGTTAGAGCTGACCACCACAGACCTTTATAGAGTACTGAAAGCTCAGACAAAAATTTACTGTGCAACTCAAGGTGCAAATACTGACAGAGTTACTGGAAAAGGCTAGAGCTGATCTTAAAGACTATAAGAACCAAAAGGTAAAATGCGTTGTGATTGCTATCAGAAGTGACAAGATTTCCCATCTATGCATACAAAAAGACAAAACCCAAATAGCTACTTCTACACAGATATTTCACAGTTTAAGCTTAGCAGGATAAGGCTGGAGAATCTTCTCTAGCAAGAGTGACAGAGTGCCTAAATTAGTTACTTCCTGCAAAACCCCATTCCTTCATGGTTGTGAAGAGAAATATCTGACTTGCATTGCAGCAAACTGTCTAGTTCCACAGTCCACGTTGTGCACACCACTAATGGTGTGTGAAGCCCTTCCAGATGGTACACGGAGACCAATCCTGTACATGTACATGCTGAATCTTTTTTAACTGCACGGCACGTGCCTTTGCCCAAGGGGAAAAATGGCTGGGATGAGTTTCAGCCCTTACTAGCAATAAACTCAGTGGTCAGTATTAAAGCAGTGCAAAAATGGTAAAGGTCTTGGGCTATTTAAGGTGTGAGGGAAAGGAAAGAGAAGATGGAGCTGTTCCTCCAACTGGTGTGCATGAAGCTGGCCCAGAACCGAGGCATCTACCACTGCTGCTGATGTTGGTCCTGGGCAAATGAGTTTGGAAATGTCTGACTTTGCTCTGGATATTGCAGTCCCATCTGAGACTTCGACAGATACATGGCAGGCTGCTACCCCATAAATTCACTGGGAACTAAGAAATGGAGACTGGGGGGAGAGATGTATGTTTCAGCAGAATGTACCCTCAACCTGAAAGAAAATGAAAAACACATGCATGGAAAAGTATTTCTCGACAGCTTTAAAATTTTCATTATTCATACACCAGAAAGCAGCTTCTGGAGAGAAAATGCAAAGCTATTCCAGCTTTGAGGGCTATTTCCAACAAGCAGTAAACTGTCTTCTGCATCTCTTCCCAAATTCTTTTCAAAGGGTTTCACAGGGCAATGGTCTCCGTAGTAGGCACTTCAACTTTGATTTATCCAGCTTTATTATCATTAGAAAATATTTCTTTCCACTGTCCACTTCCCAAAATAGCTATAAAATATAACATTAAATCCTTGCTTAAAAAAACAGCCAGAATATCTCCCAGTGCTATGCTTGGGCAGGCTTGAGGGGAAAAAAAATAAAAATAAAAATAATTTTTTTTTGTGTTGTGTTGCTTTGCATTACAAGAACCAGGCAATAAAAATTACAGCACAAACTTTCTCTGAGGAAGATTACCATCCCAAAGTAAATAAAGTGCATGAGCTCAGCCTCCTTGCCACATCAGGTTGTGAAAGGGGGGCAGAGCTTCACACTAGAGGGCTACACACACCCAGATGGCTGTGCAGAATGTGCTGCTCCTCTGGTGCCCTGTATTCAGTGCATGGGCTTGAGGAGACCAAAAGTTTGTATCAGGGAAAAAAAAACCCCACAAAACACCACAAAAAACCAAAAGAAGTACAAGTGCCACTGCAAGGAAATCTGATAGAAGAGGAAGTGATAGGTAAGGTTTGGACAGGTAAGGGAAGTCCTCTTTTATCTGTCCTTTTGCTTGAGACTTCCACACTTGATTTATTTGCTTTGTGGTACTAGAATACTTGCTGTGTCCTACCAGGAATTTTCAGTGAATTGTTAATTTAAAAAAAAAGACCAAACCAAATGAACAAAACCAAAGCAAAACAAAACCTGATTAAAAAGCAAAGCAAAGGAAAACAAAGCCAATCAACAATATGCTATCTGTAGACATCTAACTATCAAAAGAAAACATCAAGTATTCTCATTTTTTTCTCAGTTTTCACTTTGGCACAGTATTATTTCTCAAGCAGCACTTTCCTTGAGGTGCAGTTTTACAGATTAAGTACTGTAAGGCCTGAACTGATAAAGGAAGGGAGAAAAAAAAGTAATCTTTGTCACTAATCAGTCCAAATCAGTTGTCAAAGAAACATTTTTTTTTCTTTTTATTTCCTAACTTCTACTTATTCTTTTGTGCTGTGGTAGCAACTCTATAGATGCTTTGGATTGCTATACCATTACTGGAGCTTTAGAATGGGAAAATATCACCAAATAGTATCTGCCACAAAGAACTTCAGTAATTTTCTAGGCATCATAAGTTTGAAGTCTATGGGACATACACAACACAAACCTGCTCTTTCTCCAGCATATCTGCTTTTCTTAGTATCTTCATTGCATAAATATGACCTGTATCCTTCTTCTGAACGAGTCGTACCTATAATGAGAAATATAAGTCCATCAATCTTCTCTATCTCAGAAAAACAGACCCCAGCATGGTATCTTGGAAGGCTCAAAATTGCTGGGCATGGAAGAGTATTTGTTAAAACATTTAAAAACACACAGGAAAAAAGAAATATTTTTACACCATGTACAATGCTATCACTAGTGATAAATAGACAGTTTGAAGTAGTTACTGTTTTAGGAAAAGTTAGCAGGCACAGTAAATTCCAAACAGCTGTGAGACTGTATACACCAAAATTCAGAAGCAGATACAACTGTGATGGGACACAAAGCAGGGACAATGTTTACAGAGAGGAGCTGTGCAAATGCAAGTCTATCTTGTCAGGAGGCCACATGGGCAACATCAGTTTGGGCCAATAAGAAGCCGTGGGAAACGAAGGGCCTTTCCAGGGGTCTTGAGAAATTGATGCATGTCATCACTGGACTTATCACACTTGCACAATTATTATTTTTAGTAGTGTTATAGCTATTTAGTACTACTTACTATAGCTATTATAAATAGCCATTTTTCTGCAATGATACTCCAACTGAAACTTTTTATTCTGCAATTAAAACATTTCATCTTAATGTCCAATGCAAATGTTATTATCCCATTCAAGTAGGAAAACCACAAACCTCGCCAAATGCTCCTCTTCCTATAACTTTCAAAGACTCAAAGTCATCCAAGCCAAGTCTAGTTCTCTTCAGTCGCAGAAACTCTGTTTCTTTACGAGCATGTTGTGATCTGCGTAATTTTTTCTAAGGAGACATACACACAGAAATTTATAAGTCATTTGACAATATGAAGTCATAGAATCATAGAATGGTTTGAGTTGGAAGGCACCTTAAAGATCATTAAGTTCCAACCCTCCTTCCATGGGCAGGAAACACAAAGTCAAGAGATACACAACTTATCTTCCTGCAAAGTATTCTCTCTCCCATTAGCATTACAAGGAAAATGTAAAAGGATATGCCCTTCTGAATTTCTTGAAGTATGAGCCACAAGTACAGTGTTTTACATAGAGGCCTCAATCCCACTTTCACTTTTGAGGGGATACTGTGTTGTGGGTTGTTTTGTTTTTATTACTTAGATATTAATTAGATATTACTTAGGCCAAAGTCATTACCTGAGGCAAGGACTCTGGGGTACAGGCAGTGTGAAGGATCAGTAAGAGCTGAAACTTGCAGCCTACCAAAAAGAGTGAAGACAGGCAACAAGGAGCTTAACAGGCAGCAGAGATCCAATTTATGCTATCTACAGCAAAGTCCATTTGGTTTAGGGCAGGCAAACATTCGTATTTGAAAGAAAAAATCTCTCCAAATCCTGTAATATATTTTGTTGTATAAAAACGTCAGTGAGATTCACGCAGAAAAGACACACCCTATCCATGCTCCCAAAGATGCCAAGAACATCTTGGAGACTGCTAACAAGATCAGGCACCTACCAGATTTTGTACTAGGATGACAGTGTCATTTGAAACCACAAGATGGCATTACATGCCCACACTCGCTTTTCCCTCTTCCCAGAAGTCACAGCAACCACACACTCAGAAATTATGTTGGCATTGTTCCTGCTTCTTTCCCTGCCTTATCCTGAAGGCAGTATAGGAAACAATGTGGTGGACCTCAATAAAAGCAACTTTTTGACCAAAGTTCCGAAAGATGTCAACTGGACAAAGATCCCTCCTCATGCAACTCCAAACAGCATGTGCCCAGTTTGTTTAAATGAAGAAAAAAAAAAAAAAGACTCAGCATTTTGCTGTCTACCCATTTCTTCCAAGCACATATCATCTTGCTAAATATAATGGCAAACAACTTTAATCTTTGAAAAGCATGCTATATACTTGCTCCAGCCATATGTCTCATAAGGACTAAGGGGGGCATGAAAAGACAGGTATAGCAGGTATCATTCAAGCATATTCACAACTTCCCTAATAAACAAGTTAATTGCAGGTGCAACATTCATTGACAAAGTAAAACTTAATGTCATGATTGCTAATGTTTCTGAGGGGTGCAAGAGAGCTAGCAAATATTTAAGCATCACTTCCTCCAAGCTCCAGATTAGTGCATCCCTAGGAGCAGGGCATCAGGCAAAGGAGGCAGGAAGCCTGCATGGATGAGCAAGGGAGCTTCTGGAAAAACTGAGATGGAAGAAGGAAGTCTATAGAATGTGGAAAAAAAAGACTGGCCACTTGGGAGACATATAGGAATCCTGTCCGAGTATGGAGAGATGCAATGAGGAAGGCTAAGGCCTGCCTGGAATTAAACCTGGTAAGGCATGTCAGAAACAGTAAGAAAAGCTTCTTCAAGTACATTAGCTGTAAAAGGAAGACTAGAGAAAGTGTGGGCCCACTGTTGAATGAGGTGGGTGCCCCGGTGATGGAGGATGTAGAGAAGGCAGAGCTACTGAGTGTCTCCTTTGCTTCAGTCTTTATTGCTAAGGCTGGCCCTCAGGAACCCCAGACCCTGGAGGAAGGAGAGAGACACTGGAGTAAGAAAGACTCTCCCTCAATCACAGAGGGACAGGTAAAAGATCATTTAAGTAAACTCGACACCCACAAATCCACGAGCCCTGATGGGATGCATCCACAAGTGCTGAGGGAGCTGGCAGATGTTACTGTGAAGCCACTCTCCATCATCTTAGAAAAGTCATGGAGAACAGGAGAGGTGCCCAAGGACTGGAGGAAAGCTAAATGTCATGCCAGTCTTCAAAAAGGGTGAGAAGGAGGACCCAGGAAATTACAGGCTAGTCAGCTTCACCTCCAGCCCTGGAAATGTGATGGAACAGCTCAGCCTGGATGTCATCCCTAAGCATGTTAAAGAAAAAACAGGTCATTGGGTGTGGGATGCATGGAAATGTGGATTCACCAAGGGGAAATCACACTTAACCTTCTATCATAGAAAGACTGGCTGAGTGGACGATGGGAGAGCACTGGATGTTTTCTACCTTGACTTCAGCAAGGCATTTGACACTGTCTCTCATAGTAGCCTCATAGGTAAGCTTAGAAAGTAGGGTTTAGGTGAGCTGACAGTGAGGTGAATTGAGAACTGGCTGAGTGGCAGAGCTCAGAGGGTTGTGATGAGTGGTGCAGAGTCCAGTTGGAGGCTGCCAGCAGTGTTCCCCAGGAGTCGGTAATGGGTCTAGTCTAATTCAGTAGTCTAGTCTAGTTCAGTATATTAATCAATTACCTGGATGAGGGGCAGAATGTACACACTCAGCAAGTTTGCTGATGATATAAAGCTGTGAAGAACGGATGATGGGCCAGAAGGCTGTGTTACCATTCAACAAGACCTGGACAGGCTGGAAAGTTGGGCAGTAAGGAACCCAATGAAGTTCAACAAGGGCAGGTGTAGGGTGCTGAACCTGAGGAGGAATAATCCTATACACCAGTACAGGATAGGGGCTGACCTGCTCGAAAGCAGCTCTGTAGAGAGAGGCAGAGTCCTGATGGACAGCAAGTTGACCATGAACTTGCCCTTGTGGCCAAGAAGGTCAATGGGGTGTATTAAAAAGAGCAGGACCAACAGGTAGAGGGAGGTCATCCTCCCCCTCTACTCTGCCCCAGTGAGGCTACCTCTAGAGTATTGTGTCCAGTTCTGGACTCTGCANTGAACCTATGGAAAAACTTGGGGGGGGGGGAGGGGGGGGGAAGTAACAGAGCACTGGAACAGGCTGCCCAGAGAGGTTGTGGAGTCTCCTTCTCTGGAGATATTCAAAACCCGCTTGGCCATGTTCCAGTGCTACCTGCTCTAGGTAGATCTGCTCTGGCAGGGGGATTGGACTAGATTATCTCCAAAGGTCCCTTCCAACCCCCACAATTTTGTGATTCTGTAAGCTCCTCAAATGTCATTTTGAAGTAGTACAAAAAAAGGAAAGCCACCTCTTCAAAGGTTACTCAGGTAGTATTACCTCCTCATCTGCAAGGCCTTCCTCTTCCATAGCCACTTCTAGTTTCTTCTGCCTGCACAGGGGAGAAACAGGAAATTGCTTTTTTTATTTATCAAAAACAAACATAACATTACAGCAAGACAACACCTTTACTTCACATATTCCAGACACCAAAGAGTTTGCCTCAAATGGAAACTTGAAGATTTACTGCTCACTCCATTTATTCACTCATTTGTGAACAAAGCTGTTAAAAACATATAAACAAATTTAAGCACATACCTATTTGCAGAATTAGGCATTAAAGGTCCAAACATACAATAATTCAGATTTCTTCATATAATCTTGATGAAGTAAGGGTGTTTTTATCAATTAGGATTATGAATCAGAATAAATTTGGGGTTTTTTCCCCCTCGCTATTTCTATCTCAGCTGTACCTCCCAACACCCTCAGCCAGCTCCAGCTTTCATCCCTAGTCTGGACCTTGCTGACCTCTCCCTGGTCACACACCTGGGCCCTGCTCCCCTTACTCTAGTGCTAACTAACTGCCCCCTGGATTTGACATCATCTTCTCCCTGTATCCTGTCCAAGCCAGGGTTCACTGGTCCCAGGGCTCCTCCAGCTGGTGCTATGCCAGGCTGGAATATTCTTATCAGGGAGTGAAGGCTGGTGTGCCCAACAGATGCCAGGGGGTCAGCATGTGGCAGCCTGTCCACTGGACACCTCTTCTTCTACCTATGGGTTGCTGCTTTATGACTGTCAGGGTGAAGCTTTCAGAAAGCTGGTTACCCACTAGCTAGCAGCAGCCAAGAGTTCGAAGGCTGTGTGTCAGGCTGCCAGTGTCTTTCTGCACTTTGGGAAGTACAGCAGGATCTCCTAAATTAAAGCCCTCAATAGACATTCTATTCTCCTAACTAGAAGCAAGTCAATTACATGGGATAATGACTAAATATGATGAAGAGAGAAACCCTGCTGCTTGGCTGAAAACCCCTCAATTAAAAACATTAACAGGGGAATGATTTCACATGCTGATGACAGTCTGAAATACAACATTCATTATAGTCAAATGCTCGGTGCTTTAACACTTAATTCAAGTAGCACTTCACCATATTAGAGGCAGAATTGAGCACCGATGAGAAAAGTTAAAGTAGAGATGACCAATGACAAAAAGAGTAAGTCAACATTACTCAAGGAAAAACTTAGATGTGCATATTACATTAGGCCCAAAACTCTTTCTGCACACCCAGGAGCCTCTCAAACCCTTCCATTGCCAACCCTATGCTCTTGACTGCCCCTTAGTTCCACCCCAGGCTACTCTCATCTCTCTGCCTCCTTCCCTTACCCAATCACCCTGTCAAATAACTCTCCTATCAGTCCTGTTCCCTACCTCCTACACACCTCCCTTCAGCCGGGTTTATGAGGCTTGGCATGAGCGCTATGCTGCAGAGCATGAATAGACACCTTACACAAAACCAGATTACCACCCACTCATGAGCAGCTCTGCAGGGTTTATTCCTTGTGGCTCAGGCAGAGGAATCAGAGGTCACCAATCCCATATGCAGAAGTAGAAACCTCACACGTGCTGCAAAATAAAACCCTGCACAGAGTGATTTCTGTAAAGTAGTAACAATCTGATGAGTGAGAACATCAGTTGTATGAGAACATCAGAAGTGGAGGTCCTCAGTCACTCAGTTACTACTTGGTGAAGTAGCAGGGCATGTTCACAGGTCTAACAGCACAACCAGCAACTGGAAGGTAGCCTGTGCCCTTCTGGTTTTAGCTCCTAGAAGTTTTTCTGTACTTGGTAGCACAAAACTACTCTGTGCACGGGGAACAGAGTGCCTTTGAGCAAATAACACCAAAAATCAACTGAAAAAAGCTGAGGAGGGGTGAGAAGAAGCAAAGCCAGTACCTGGTTTCTCTCTCTTCATGCTGTATAATGAGGTTGCTGTAGAAGTTCTCCAGTGTAAGTTTGGCCACCGTCACTCTCTCCCGGGTGTGGTTACTCATGGGAAAGGATGTTGTAGTCCCTGCAGTCATCGCCATGGTAACATGTACTGAAACAGAGCATGTCAAATCATCACTCTTGGAAAAAAATAATTTGAAGATATTCCTCTTTCCCACTCTCCATCTCCAAGTTCTTAGGCACTATAGAATTCACAGGAATGGCAGTGTTCTTTAAATATAAAAAACTCCATCAAAAAGCTGTATTACAAAATTATCCCAAGACAGNCAAAAAAAACCCAAACTAGCAACATGTTGGCAAAACACAGAGTGAGTCATAGTAAAGAATTATGCATGGCTATGGGCAGCTCATCCAGCAATTACTTGTCCACAAATGAGGAAAAACATACCTCTGGTGGACTTAAGCCCAGCCTTGAGAAGGCAAAGGGTGGCAGAGCGCGGAAAGGAAAAGGGGGGAGGTGAGAGGAGGATCAGGCAGCTCCCACAGATGGACATCTCACAACTCAACGACAATTTCAGATTCTGGAAATGCTAGGTGCTACCGAAAGGACAGGATAAAATGAAAAATTAAATGAACAAAAATCCTAATATCATCCAGAGGAGAAGCTATTTCAAGGCCAGAAGATAGCCATCAAATACCTTTGAATTTTAAAGCCACTCAACAAAACTGCATGTGAACAGTTGGGGAGATTTCTAGAAATCATCACATGAAAATAAATTTACAGAATTGCTATATTTCAAGTGAAAACCTTCTGTTGTTGTTTTTTGTTTGGTTGCTTTTTAAAGCAAGAACCAACCACCAAAAGCAGAAAATCCTTCCCCACCACAAGGCCATTAGGCAACAAGTCCTTCTGTTTGTCTCCTTTCCAACCACCTCTGTGCCACGCCACCAATGAAGTAAGTATTTTCTGCAGCAGCTGCTTGTTATGGAGTTTACTGTGTTTGGATTCTCAGATTCAGGGAGAGGCAGAAAATAAGCTCCTTTCCATCATCAGGGAATGCAGCTGTAAATACATTGGCCATATAGCTAAAGTACACATAGGTGAGGGCGGGTAGTCACTGAGAACTTAAAATTTGGGAAGAAAGACGAAAGAAAAACTGCTCTCTTCTTTGCGTTCAAGATGACAGGTATTGAACTTGGATGTGGTAGAACAACAATTTATAGCTGAGAAAATGCACCTTAGGGGAGCCCTGAATCTCTTGCAGCTGGTCTAGGGCAGCCAGAGGAGATTAAAAAAAACCAAAAAAAGTACAGTTTGTCCTAGGACTCATGCCCTGTCTGGAAGTGGGTTGAGGCACTTTAAGGAGATTCTCACGGAGGGCAGCCACAAATAGCATCTCAGCCACACACTCGTGTGTTCAGGTTCTTTTGGGGTTGATTTTGGAAAAATAACACAGAAATACATACACTTCCTTTTGATTATGCACATAACCCTTCTACTTTACCAGGGGGATTCCGAGGAAGACAAATCCCAAATTAGGTTTATAATCGTCAAGGGAATACTAATCCTTTAGAGGTGAACCAACTAAAAGTTTCATATAGAAGAGAACTTGCACATCCACATCAGACAGGAAGATTGCTTAATTCTACTTTGGGTTTTTTGTTTTGAATTTGCCCGCTAGTCTCTGAAGATGGCATTTCATTTTGTGGATTTTTAATTGTATTTGGTGCAACAATAAGATATTTGTTGTCAGAAATGCAGCTGCTATGTCACAAATAAAGGCATCTTGTAGCATTATGTAGATATTCTAGCTG
This sequence comes from Nycticryphes semicollaris, assembly GCA_013400055.1. Classification (NCBI taxonomy): domain Eukaryota; kingdom Metazoa; phylum Chordata; class Aves; order Charadriiformes; family Rostratulidae; genus Nycticryphes; species Nycticryphes semicollaris. Next base: position 65,573 of record VXBJ01003718.1, read on the forward strand.
TGTATTTTGGACTGCGTAAGATGCCAGAGTTCTGAGAATAAAAATTTATTTCTCTACAAATATAAAATTAGATTTTAATAGCACTACAGCTGCTTTATGATGTCAAAATTTCTGGGTTTTAATAAATCTTTTATCCCCTTTCATTTTGTCCTAAAGATGCAAGTTGTCAGCTGTTAATCTTAACTAAAAATTAAGGGGTTTATTATTCACACAAACACGTTGCCCATACTGGACACTTCTTGAAAAGTTGGAGAACTTGGCTCTACTCTCCACATTGAGTCTGTTATACAATACTACACTTTTTCTCCCTAAGTGAAGGAAAAGATAAACAAAAAAGTGTCAGAAGAAAACTTAGTGTGTTGCCACACCCAAATCAAATAGAGCAACTGCTGACCACATGCTGGCATCTGTGATTAGGTTACTTCAAGAAATGACCTAATAGAGTGAAAACCTGCCTTCTGATCATTTCAGAGTGTCACAGTAGCATAGCATTAACCGAGGCTTGAAATGGATTAACCTTTACTTTACGTATAATGAGCACACTCTAGTACCAGCAAGCAACAGGATATTTATCCTTCGCATGCCTTGTACGTCAGGTAGGATAAAGAAAAATACACTGCAATTTTGTTTCCTGTTAATTTGTTTTCCTTTACTCACAAATGCAGAAGGTACCAAATAGTGAATCTAAGGCACTTGATTTTATTAGGCCTGTAAAAAGGAAATAACGTATCTGGCACTAGCACATCATGCTATAAATAGCGGGGCTGACCCTCACTGTGGTTCTGCACAGGGAAATATAGACAAGAACCCACCCCATAAGTGAACAAGCTCAGAGAAAGCTATTTAACAAAGAAACTTGTATTGACTTCACTGTCACACCATGACATGAGTCCATCAAAGCACGAGGGATACATCACCCTTCCCTTTGCTTCCAGCATCCCACATACCGTGTGCACACTCCACCAGCCCTGCCTCTGGACCACATGCTGTCACATCATAGCATTTCCTTGAGACAGTTTAGTTTACATTTGCTCAGTTTGTAATTAGTGGCCCAAGTTAGCTCTGCCACTGTAGGGAAAAAAAAATTATCAGCTTCATAAAATGAAGACGTGCCCGAGCTCTCCAGGTTCCCCAAAGTAAGCAGAGAAGTACACACATACCTGGCAGAAGACACATAGTACTCCGCAAAACCCTACATCAACTCACAGCCAAGAAAAGCTCTTTATCCTTTTTCCTCTCCCATCTCTGCTTCTACTAACAAACCCCCCAAACAAAGCACAAATCTACATACCAGACAAAATATGCAGTTGGGAACAACCAAGTAAAATCCATAACTATGACCTTCATAAATGAATGATGCCAGAGGAGGTGGGGGTGGGAAGGAAGAAGCTTTGGAATGAAGCCCTTTTAAAACAGAATACTATTGACCTCAGCACATTATCGGGAATGTTCTGAAAAGGTGCCACATGTTTCTTGAAGACATTTCCAAGAACTTACTCATTCACCCAAATTCATGCCATTTGCATAACGGAACCATTCTAACCCCTGCTGCATCACCAGCCTTGCATTAGCCTCCACCTGGATCACAAGGAGGTAATATTAACCAGCCAGATGTATTTGGCCAAAATTCCTCTGGTTGACGAGGACCAAAGACCTTTCTTTCTGAAGGGCCTGTAACTACAGACAAAAAAAAAAAAAATGATACAACACCAACTGGGAATAAGAGAGACATCAAACCAACCTAATCAACAGGGGACACTGAGCAGCATGCAGCCTGCAGGGCAACATCGCAGAGCTGCCAGAAGCAGTGACACCATATGCACTGCTTGGCCCAGAAACTGAACCTGTGTGTCCTGGATGGATGGCTGAAGTCCCAGCATGAGCCTTTCTCCTAGTGCCTGCAGCAGCAGTGTGGGCACAGGAGAGAGAGGGAGAAGGAGCTTCAAGTGCAGAGTAACCAGGGGACATCTTGCCCCAGGAGGCAGATGGGACAGCAGCATAGCAGGAAGGACATGAAGTAAGCTACAAGCAGTGAAAACTGAAAGCAATGTTTCCAGTTACCTTCCTTATTAGAGGGCTTCATATTTTTTGGAATAGTACAGTAACTTATTTGATCAATTCTTGCTCTTTCTTACACAGACTGCCAGCAAGAGAGCAAGTCTGCACCAGTTAAGACAGTCACGGGTATGACAACTGGGCTTCACTCCTGTACAACGGGTCTGAAGGTGCCAGTCTCCTTGCAGGCAAGTCTCCTGCACAACTGTGTTATATCATATAGCTTGTTCTTGCTGTCAAATAAGTCCAAATTAATTTTATAGTATAGATCCAGTCACACAATGGAAACATTCTTATTTTTGAAGCTAGGCATGTAGTATAATTACACAGCACCTTAGAATAAATTTACTCTAGACGCGTTACTTAGTGCACATTTAAGTTAGGGAGCAGACATTGCAAGACATATTCCACAGGACAGGGAACACCAAACCTTTCTCCCAAAACAGCAAAATCACTTAAAAAAAAGGCAGATAATTTGAATTTATACACCCAAGCATGCCTCTGAAGAAATTAGGAAGGCAGTTCACTATTGCAGTAAAAAGGGTAAAAATCACAAGATTATGAAGTTTGCATTTACATTCCAAGGGAATTTGGCTCTTGAGTGAAAGCTTCTGGGTAAGGCAGATACTGAAACATATTTCTGCCTTTCAAAGTCCCATTTTCTCAGCATGATGCATTTTGTCATTCAACTTGCTCCTGAAATGAAGCATACAAATGGCATTTTTCAAGAATTAAAAGATAAAAGAAAAAGGAGAGAGGGGCTTTTGGTGCCAGACCTGCTCCAAAGGAAACACAACTCAATAATGCAAGTACCTTCAGGAACACTAGCATCATGCCATAGCACTGGAGCTCTTCTGGGTGAGAAGCTAGAGCTGACTTAGTAACACTGCTTGGCTCCTTACATACAACACAGCAAAGCAACTCACAAAACTGGGCACTAAAAGTCACCTGTGATAAGGATTGTATTTAAAAAAAGTAAACATGAAGTGCTCTCTAGGAAAGTAGCAAGGATACAGCAAGCCTTCACGTATGAGCACCAGCCCTGCTGTCTCCAAATTGTTTTGATTCCCTTCAAGAGAGACAAGAGATATGTATGAAAAAAAACCAACAACCCACCATATGCAGTTGACTTCATGATTCACACCAAAAGGGAGCAGGCAGGGACAGATAAACAAAATAAGTAACCAAAGGCTCAGCAGAATGAAGTGGTGTGACATACCAGCAAGAGCAAGGGGAGGAGCAGCAGCTACCCAAGCATCCTGGGCAACTTCTGAAACATGCAACTGTACTTGGTATGAGCAACCATTGAAGTGTTATACAACAGCTCATAGTTCCAATGATGAAACAGAAGAAGAAAGTGGTCATACTGTGTGGGGTACCAGCCCCAAAAGGAAAATTACTTTCTCCGCTACAGTTTCTGGTAGCAAAAGTTTGGCTACTGAGTTGTGCCCGTTTTCAACATCCAATTGTTTATGCCAAACATCCTCCTGGAGAGGCCTTCTTTTTCTGTGACACACTTCAAATTCAATTCTAAAGCTTTTTAGAAACCTCCAGAAACAAACAAAACAGTACAGGGTCCTGGAGTCTCCAAGAGACAAGTAAATAAGAAAAAACTGCTACTCCATTCTATGTCAATTATGGGCCATTATTTTTCAACACAAGTATTAAAATTGGGCTCCAAGAGTTATTACTAAACACAGATTTCCATGTTCCAAATGAAGCCTTGTCCAAATATTATGCCAATAAAAAAAAAAAACCCTTCTGCTCAATAGGTTGACACCCAATATTCCTATTCTTGCATCCGGATGATGCTAGCTGTGCTACTGCTGTTACAGAAGTTCACAGCTATCAGCATATTTCCCAAGCACTGCTCTGGGGGGAGGTTTCAGAAAGAAAAACAAATATTATGTACCTACTTAATTAATGTTTTCAGTAATATCACCATTCACAAACCCCAACTTTATTTAATGGGCTACCTGAAGGAAGCAACATTCCCTGCCAATACAACAGATCAGATACTTCACACACAGATTATTCTTATTCAATTGCCAAGACCAGATTTTTTATGATGCCCTCCAGTTTTTACAACAGTCCTCATCCGAGAAAGGAAAAAGAAATAACTAGACTGCAACAAGCTGTCACTGACAGCATTTCATTTACCTCTTTTATATATTTCCTTTAGTTTGTTATTCATTCCCCAACGTGTGTCATATTCTAAGTTTTGCTACTTTGAAGTTAAATTCCAGAATTAATTACATTTGTTCTATTTAAAGTAGCACTAAGAAACAGAGTAAGATTAGCCCTGTCTGATTTTTTTTTTTTTTTAATAGCTTTGCTATTTAAAAGCATCAGTGTTTTAGCCATTTTAAGTCATTCTTGCTTTCGCCCTGGAACATCTGGGTGAGTCACCCCTTAAAGACACAGCTAAAAAACAAAGCATGGTCCATGGCTCACCCAGCTCCAGCTCACAAGCCAAAAAGAGCGGATGCTCCCAGTGCCTGGCCCCCATGTCCATGGGAAAACTGTGGGGAGACATTCACAGGCACACAGGACTCAGGGATGGAAATGCTGCAGGTGCTACACTTCTGGGACCAGCGATGCCAGGGAAACCTGGGCGACAGCGAGGCCTGAAAAGCAAGTTGGAGTGTCAGTGGCTGGCTCCAACGTGCCCTCTAAGCCCGAGAGGAGCTCTTCACCCAAGGTACCCCTATAAGAGATGCTTTCAAAATGAGGGAAGTTACTTTTATTCCTTGGGGTGAGACTCCTAAACCTGTAAATACCCCAAAACGTAAAGGAGGGTTTCTGAGTAATCTATGCGAAAAAAAATCCCACCAAAACTCCAAAACCCACTCCACCCTTCCCAGCAAAGGCCACGGCTGTATGCACACTGGAAGTTGGCATTAGCTAGTCCTGTTTCAGAAAGTGGATGGCTTCTTTCAATCAAACCATCTGTTCGCTTCTCTCCTGTTGCCACTGGATGCTTTGTGCCAGCACAAGAAGCTGCATAACCCAAATTGAAGAACTACACTGGGCTGAAACAATTATTTTTATTTTTTTTTTTTTAAATAGTTGCCTCTTCATTCCTTCCCCTGGAGCTTGTCCAAAAGCCAGAAGTAAGCAACAGGGCCTTGTCTTTTAATTTGGCTCACAGAAATTAATCTCACAAATCATTCCAACACACCCACAGTAATGCTAAGGAAATATTTCCTAATATGGAATAAAAACGGAATATTGCAGTTGTGCTGTACTCCAGGATTTCCTGCTATTCAACAATGTTGAGCAGAAGCCTCCCCTGAGCAACAGCCATGATCCAGTTCTCAGCTACTTTCAGCACACAGCAAGCACCGCTGACAAACCCAAATTCATTTCCCTGATCGGAGAATATACAGGCTGGGTGAAACTATGTATGTACATACATACATGCATATGGGTGTATATATATAGAAACTACGTACATCTACACCTATATAAAATATATGCACTTTACTTTCTTCCTTTTAGAGTTAATCTTTTGTCCACTTCAAGTAGCAAAGAAACTTTTTATCCAAACATCATAACCTTTGCTTTCACTAAGAATAGGAGGCTGGTCATCTAAAGTTTAGAAATACAAATCCATTAATAAGGTCACTTCCATTTCAGCTCCACTTACCTTCATCTTTGGCAATGCAATTACATTCTTTATACTATACTATCAATAGCTTTGTCCCAAAGTTAAGAGCATATTTTGAGACATTCTGTACTTCAAACATCCACTCAGAGTTGAATGGCTCACAGTGACATACAAAAACCTTCATGACCTCACTCCTTTCAAATAACTAATTTTACTTTCTTTACAGATAGGTTTTATAAGACAGTCCAGTCATTTGGGTTTTAGCAGTACCAACTTAAATTGCTTTACTCTGTGGCTGCAAGACAGGACTCTCCTATCCAATCCATTCATCTCATGTAGAGAGGTTGGACTTCTGCTCCATCAGCAAGGACAGAGGGCTAGAACTAGGAACAGGAAGGGAATAGAGGTGCTGGTTTATCCACAGCACCTTGAAAGACAGTTCAAGGAGTGTTTCAAATGGGAAGTCAGCTCAGGACAAGACCCTGGGGGACCCTGCAAAACACAAGACATGAGGGAGCTAGACTTACAGTCCCATGTAGCCATCCCTTTTTCCCCCAGGGTTTACTGCAGCATCTGAATTGATGCATTTTGGCAAGAGGAATCAGTAGCTTCCAGAAAAGCTAAAAATGCCATTTCACTGCACAGCATTTCATAGCTTGCTTTAGTTTACTTTTATCTTTCCTTCCTTCTCGCTCCCCCAAATTTCAAAAGGCTGCCAATCTTTGTCCTCCTGTAAGTGTCTAAGAACAGGAAATTCTTCTATCTACTGAAAAATTTGTATTCCTGTGTACTTAAGCATTTTCTCAGCTTTTAGTGGGTAGTAAGCATATTCAAGAAAACATTGTTTTAAGATCTGCTAAAATAACTGTCACGAAAAAGCCCATGCTAAATATTTTGCTGCAATGTTTTTGACCATGAACAGAACAATGTCAATGACCAAAAATCTGCTTCCTTCCTCAGTTGTTGGTTTTCTGGATAAACCTATACTCAGGTCTTATGAAAGAGTTATGCCACTCCAAAACATGTACGACTGCCTAAAAGTAAAATTCGGTTGCAGTGGATTTCTCTACATGTGACTCTTTCATAGCCAAGAGACACAACTTCAGACAGAAGTAAAGAACAAGAGTTCTAATGTGACACCTGCATAAAGTTTCCTTGAAAGTGTAGTACATTTTCAGCTTTGATCCACGAAACTCTACTGTCAACTTTTAAGGATGCTGTAAAGTCTATTCTTAAGGGGTCTAGGGAAGCAGGAGCAGAGACAGACTTCACCTTTGGGAACTAGAAAGGACCTTTGAATTGTAAAATGCTGAAGGAGAAAAGAGCATTAAGTTTGTTTTTACTGATGCATGTTCAAATTTGTGACTCTTGCTAGGCTCTTTTTAAATCATATCAACCAAATTAAGTATAGTAATTACACATGGTAAATCTGTGTCAGCAAAGGAGATAACCAGTAAAGGAGATGCAGAACATCAGTGACTCACTATGGCCTGTGCAATGCCTCTAGTCAGGGTTAATGAGCACAACAGATCCCTCTGGCCATAAAAAGTGCAAATGCACATACTGCATCTTGTTAGTATATGCAATACTGGAGAACAGGTGTTTACCCATTCAAATCCCACTACAACATTTCATTTCTTTAACTATGTTTTTTGGAGCTGTTGGCTCATAAGGCAGACTACCATGATGAGGCCCAGGATACACAGAGATGAGAAGATGTCTGCAGTCTCTTGATATAGAGAAATACACGGTACCACCTTCCTAATGCCTGAAGCTTGGAAGCAGATTTGGAACAGTGGGGATGGAGCTGTGCCATGGTCTTATCAGACCATCATTAGCTCTGGCCATCAGTACCAAAGGTAGATATTATTTCATGAAAGAACCATAACGGCAACATCGGATCTCTACAGTGGTAACAAGGACAACTGAGAGGAGAAAGCATTATCATTCTGCCTTATTATCAGACTATTTTAAGGAATAACAGCCAATACAACTCTTGCTTTCGCATTCCAACTTTTATATCACTTTGAGAACAAAAATGCACCACACATGGATAACTAGGGCTTATCTTTGAGATACAGAGGTTTAAGTATAAAGAAAAACAGCTCTTTCAGTGGCAGACTCACAGAGCCTTACCTTCATGAAATCTGAGAGTCTTCCTGGAGCCTGTCGTTTGATGTCCCAACTGCTCATCTACTCTAGAGCTGAAGAGCAACTGGAGGAGTGCTTTGTTATGGCTATGTGTACACATCATCCCTCCTACACAATCACATATCCACCCTTGCAGGAAGATAAGAGAAAGGCAGAAGAGAAAAAGGAAATTAAAGATTTTCACCTAGGTGAAAGATGAAGTTCATGATGGGCATTAGTTCCCCGTGGAAGGTCATTCTCCAGTCTTGGCCTGGGAAAACTCACTCAGAATGGGTAGTGTTTTCCTTTAATCTCAGAGACTTGATTCTGGTATCTGGTTTCCTAGTTAAAGGACAAGGGAGACAAACCCAAGGTGTGGGTAAAAGCTCTGGCTGTGTCCAGCTTCAAGAGAAACAGAGAAGAAAAAGGAAGATAAAACATCTGCTTAAGTTTCTAGGGCATGAAACTGTATGTAGCATATCAGCTACATAGTTAAAAATGCAAGAATGGACAAATTTCCAGATTACAAAAATTATAATTTTGAAGACCCCAGTTTCATACACTTGCAAGATGAAATTTATTAGGGCAAGAATAAGAGAACAAGATGACAACTTCTCTAGAAGCAAATCTTTCCTACCAAGAAAGCCTTTGGAACAGAACAATCTTGCAACATCTCCTGAGGTCTAAGCATGCTCTTGACTGAGAAAAGGAGCAAGACTTATCAGTACGAAGGACTCTTGATGGAACACAGGTCACCTCATACAAAGGTATGGGCTTGACAGGAAAGTAGAAGGAAAAGCAACACTTGTGTCCCTGCAGAATGGCTCTCACTGTTCCTTTGCAAGGTGTAAGTCTCAACTGCCCTGTAAGGTGACTAAGTGTCATTGCACCTCCATTTCTTTATCTATCCAGTGGAGTAGAAGATAAGTTACCTGCAGGAAATTTGAATGGAAATACCAGTTTAGTGCAAACAATGTCTAAAGATGGGGACTGGTGGAGTGGCAAATAAAGAAGTCTTTCAGGCAGTGATCTGAATTGCTTGACTACTGGGATACAACCAGTTATTTGCCATAAATGGTAACCAGAGAAATACCCAAATAAGCCATAGGAAGAATGAGATCATTTCCACTTTTGAAATATTGCTTGCTTTGGAAGCCCCACCACATGCTTCTACTGGAGCAATGCTTGGTTCCTTTATGTTAAACAAAGCCCAATGCAGGCAAACGGCAATGTTGACATGGAGCAGAGGGCCACACTATGCAGCAGACACAGACGTAATCTGTGCTTGAATTGGAATAGTTTTATGCTCACCCAAAGAATGTGGAGAGCAATAACTTAGAGCAAAGCCTAGTACCCAATCTATGGTAACACACCAGGAACATCCACCTTAAAGCCCACTCTAACTTCTCATTCATTCCTTAGTCTCTCTCCTCTCATTCTATTCAACAACTGTACCAGAAGAGTTACAGTGAAGGTATCCCTAACACAGCCTCTGGCCTCTGATGGTGACTCTAGGCGGACAAATCTTTCTGCAAAATAAAACCACATTAAACTCCTGGTATTTGTCAATGATGCAAGACTTGAAGGAATGAAAATGTGAAGAAGTTTTCTTTTTCTAATTGCAGATGACGTATGTACAGAGGAAGGATGCTCTTGCAGCTACCACACAGGAAACTGCATTGAGTAACAGATGGTCTGGATTCTATTTCACTTCCTATGTGCAAAAGCAAACCCCACAGAAAAAAAAAAAAGAAATAAGAAAAATGGGCTTAGGGTGGGCCTCAGTCATCCAGCATGAAAACAAACACATCATTCCTAGCAGAAACATGTTAGGAGTTTTAACAACCACGTGCACAAAGAACCTGGGCTCTTAGGAAAAAAGATGCTGAAGTAGTATTAAAAAAAAATATTGACTAGCTAATTCTGAAAATTCATTATTTAACCTGGCCCAAAAACTTACGAGACAGGGCCTCTTCTTTGTCATCACATTTCTCTGACCTGCCCATTTGATTAGACTAAACTACTCAACTACTACAGTCAACTGCAGAAGAGGCATTAATCTGTATCTGTAGGCGGTGGTTTTTTTGTTTTTTTTTTATTGGCTGTTGTGGTTTCAGGGTTGGGTTTTTTTTTTTTGTTTTGTTTTTTTTTTTTTTTTTTTTGTTTTTTGGTTTTTTTTTGCATCAGCTGGAGTAAAATCTTGTAAAATAAATCATTAATAAAATAAATTACAGAAGTTGCAGAAAATCCCAAAAGCTGATGTGCTAGCAGCCTCGGGGAGGGAAGGTATGCCCTCCCCCTTCCCAGTATGCCCAAACACACAAAAGTCTCCTGAGGTTGCTCCCAAGCATCAAGCTGCCTTCCTCTCCTTTGGGTTATTCCTCATGTAAATAATGCCAGAAAGTATCTTCATCTTTCAATGAACTGGAGCTACCTCCTTTATTCTGCTTCCCTATGTGATACATCTCCCTCCCAGCTTTCAAGCAAATTATGTTTTGTCCCTCTAACTTATCTTCTTATATATTATGTATATACAACTTGCATATGAGCACCATGTTTAGGTACTTTGAAAACTGAAATGTAAAACACATCATATTGGTAAAGTACATCAGCAATTTGAACTCTAAATTAAAGTAAATGAGCCCAAGCTCAATCTTGGGAGGACACCGAAGGTGTATGAGCAAGGGAGGACCTTGACCAGAGAAGTCCTAACTTGTAGCCTTGTAACAAGCATCTAACAGTGGCCTGGGGAACAGATTCCATCCAACTCAACCCACCTAGGAATAGAAATATATCCAAGATAACGGATAGGCTTCCATAGCACTCTCCAGATACAGTTCTCAAGATCTGAGGACAATTTCAATCTCATTTTAGAAATGGGGATGGTAAGGCACAACAAAATTAATCAGAGCCACCAAAATAAAAAGATAACAAAAAAGTCAATTATGCAGGGCCATACCAGCATCTGAAGCACAAAGTGTAATTTGCAGAAGCTGCCAGCAAGTTATGGAAGAGCTGAGATTTATAATCACCACATTAGTCTGGACTCTTAACTTTGAGTTTAGTATTACAGTCAGACCGGGTCAGCAGTGGTGAAAGGCAAGCTGTTTCCCTGGCAAGCCTTTACACAGATACACATTTGAAAAAGAAAATGTGTGCACTTAAGGAACATAAAATTTTTTTATGGAATCCTATTTATAGCACTAAATGGCACAATGGCCTATGGGAAAAACTGCAATTACAGCAGGGAAAAAAAAGTTCAATTGACCTGAGCTTAGTTTTTTTAGTGGTGCAACTGCAAAGTTCTTCTGCCTACTCACACTGCTGGGGGAGCCCAAGGCCCTGGGGCCTTTTTCAGCTGCTATTGAGGAAGCACACTCTTCTTGGGAAGACCAAACAGATTTGGATCATGCAGTCAGCAAGACGAAAGGAGCCTGTGAATTCACAGGTATTTGCATGCACTTGCAGAGATATTTTACAAAGGTGAAGCCATCAGATATTATTGTGACAATTTCAACTGCCATAGGACTCAGAAGTCACACAGCAGTATCAGAATGTATACACAGCTATGAGGCTGCACAGATCTAAGTCCACTGGGGCCATGTTTGTACCCTTGTACCCATCTTCTCCTGAACAACACATTAACCTCTATTCTACCACCTACAGCGGCAGAGTCTTAAAATAGTCACCCTTGCAGAATGTGGAAAAAAATCTCTCCTCCTAGTGCTTTTTCATCTCCACTTCCTAGAGTTAAGACAACCCACTGACCTGAATGTGCAACTTTGAAGCACCCAAGGGTAGGCAGATGAATCCTGCCTGGCAGCTGACACAATGCCAACTCTCATTGTACCTGGAATTAATCTTCAGATTTAGCAGTTTGCTTTGCCTAATCATCTCAAAATCAGTTGGCTGTGTCTGTTCCAGGTTTCTCAAGCACTTTTAAGAGACCCAGCCTCATCAAATCATAGTCCTACAGCAAATGGATGTGACTTACAGTTAAAATATGTTCCAAAGGCCAAATGAAGCAAACAGAATAGTGGCCTTCCTCCCCCATCCACACCACAGAGCATTGGACTCTCCAATGGAGGAGGACCAGGCAACTGTCTAATGCCTAAACTTCCACCAAAACTAAACCAATATGCATTCAACTGTGGTTTGAGCATCTTGTCATTATTACATCCTTTAATTCTGGGCACCCCATAGACAGTAAAAATATTCCCTACATAAAGAAAAAAAGATGAAGATCTGAGGTCTCTATATAGTGTTTGCTAAAAATGTCTCTTCAGAAATGTCCTTTGCCAAATAAGTGGAGAACTTCAAAGGCTGAATTATAATATTGAAATATTTGTAATGCAAGTTTGTTTCTTGCAAGGCATGGTTGGCAGTTGGAGATGGCACATTTCAGCTCAAAGACCTGATCCAAGCAGTAACTGGAAATAGCTCTTTGGTGGCTTATATGAAATGAGTCAATGGATCTCAGTCCAGCTCTCAATAAATTAGAGCCACACCAAAAAAGAATCTGTAAGAGCACTTCCTTTGTTGATACCATTCTAAAGGCCAAGGGCTGAATAAGGCAAGGAAAAGGAATTATCCTCCCTCAAAATAGCATGTCCCTTCAAAACACAAGTTGTTTTTACTTAGGATCTTCAGTGAAAGTATCCCTATGCGTTTTCACAAACTATGAACTAATCAAAGTATTTAAGTAATATATGTAACCCCACACTTTCTCAGCAGGAAAAGCCAAGACCTTCTGACTTTCAACATGCCAGAACCATGGAACAGGAGAACAGACAACAGGAAAACACCCCTCCCACACACTAACTGCATTTCTGCTTTCCAGAGTCAACAGAAGTTTAAAAGCTCCCAAATACTTTTCTTTAAGAAAAGTGAGCTCACCTTGAACAACCACTCAATCTCAAGGATACACATGATATATTTGCCTTGTCTTTACCAGTAAGGAGGCATGAAACACTACTCGTGTTTCATATTAGCAAACTTAGAAAAATAAGGAAAAAGCATCAATATTTAAAACTCTGCTTTAAGAAAACAGAGACAGGTAAGATGGGATCGAAACCTTTGATCATGAACATCAGTCTTCATTGGTCATAATAAGTCACCACATCCCTCAAAGCACTATATAAATACCAGTGAAATAACTTTGTTAGAAAGCAAAGCCATATGCGTCACAAACACAAGTCAAGTCAGTGCAACAGTTCTGAAGAAGATCAGTCAGTTAATTAATTTGAAGTTTGTTACATTTGGATGGCATAAAGTAACTGAATATAAACACATTTAACATTAGGGGATTGGCACTGCTCAGTGAATTTAGAGATGCTGGGTTGAGAGGAAAGAATGCATCTCATTCAAATAAGGTGGCCTTCTGAATTCTGGTGCTTAGTAACAGCTGGTAAACTGATTGAATAATGCCTGTGAAATACACACGGTCAAATGTGGTCAGAATCTCAAAGAGCATCAGACCTTTCAGTATTGAAAACTAATTTATAAAAAGATCTTGGTACATTCATATATCCTCACTCCGCCTGTTGCTTCAAAAAATGTCCTACATATCTATAAGAGACAGGGGTTATCATTTGTCAGTCCCCTCTCCCTCAAAGAATTACACCACAAAAATTCAATATTGGAAGTAAAAGTGTCTTCTTGTTTAGAAGTAGCATTGACCAGGGTACCAAAGAAAGCCAATAATTACAGAGAAATTTGTGTTTATTTTATTCATACATTAGTCATTGATAAATATTAGTTTAGATCACATTAATCTGGAAAGCCATTAAAATGTAATGTAGCTTCCTTGTAAAAAGTAGGGTTAGCCAAATTTTACTTCTGTTAAAAGTCCTACACTCCCAGTCAAGCACAAACTACATTCCTGATCTAGCAAAGGAAGAGAAAAAGAGAAGGAAAAAAGCAAAACCAGATGCAGGACTTCCTATATCACAAGCAAAAAAGCTCTTATATCCCTCCTTAGATGTACATATATGATGGGAGGGTACTTCTCTAAGTGACTTCATCTTGTAAACCAGATGCTTTGTTGACAAGATGATCACCACCCTTAAATAGAAGGAAGCTGCACCCAAAGCACAGATTCAGATGTTCCAGACAGAAGTCTGGCCTTCCATCCAAGACAAATATGGAGCTGCACTACTCTTACTGTGGTTTATTAGTTTGCAATATCTGGAGAGGATGTACTTCATGATTCAAAGTGAAGGGAGGGGGGTGGACATTACTTAACCAATATCTTTGTGGTAAAATCCAGCCTTGTCTTGACAGCCAAAAGAGAGGGAAAGCACTTAGATTCCACAATGACAGAAGTAAATCTCATCATGCAACTGCATTCTTCAGCTGCACACAAGCAGACACAGATTCACTATAACTTTCTAATGTCCTAAATAAGCATGCAGAAGCTTTTAGCCTTAATATCTATGGCAGCATTCTTTAAAGAGGACACAACTGCTTCAGAACACTTTGGCTAAAGACCCAAGAAAATACATTTATGCTGTGTTTCTCAGATTGGGAAAGTTAGACAAATACAAATAGAACAGCTACTGTCAAGACTAGGCTCAAAAGTGGGCTTCAACATGAAAAAAAAATACAAAGAATACTAGCAGGGTTTAATGTTGGGTTTTTTCTTTTTTTAAAGAGAAATAATATGACCAAATCTGTCATAATTCTTCTCCTGCAGCCTTTGCTCCTTAAACGATCTCATGCCAAAACCCCAAAATTTGCTTTCTAAATATTACTGCTTGTTTAATAAGGAGGGCAGAGGGAAAACAGCTAGAACTACTTAACTTTATTAGAGTATAACAATTTCCCTCCGATTACCTCATAATCACTTATTCATTTTTGACTTTTCACTACTCCTTCAGTACTTTCAAATGCAGTGATCTAAAGTACCCATGAAAAAGTGGATGTGTATCTATTAATGTTTTTTTCCTAAATGTTGCTTTTGGTTGTAAAGATTATTTTACAAAACAGAATATTATTTTGCTTATTTAAACAGATAACGGGCAAGCCTATTTATTCATTGTACTCTCACCACGACCAGAGTTTTACATCTTACTGACAAGCAAAGGGGAAGACAGCAGCATTTTTGGCAGGCTCCAAGGAACTTCTTTGCTAGTTGCCAGCAAAGGTGCTCAGCAAAGTTATTCTGTCAACAGCCAGGCTGCAGCACAAGCTGAAAACAGCAGCTGAAAGCCAGTGGTGTAGGTACGTTCAGATCTGTGAAATTCTCTTATCTCTGGTTTGGGTGATATAACATTCATCTGGTTTTCCTGAATGCTGAAAAGGATTTGTTTGTTTTTCATTTGCCACCCTACAACTGGCTTACATGTCTGTGAGCAAAAGCAAACAGTTAGCATGGATCAGGTGCCCTCTGGGATTAAATGAGGTTTAGAGGTACCCATGTGTAAGTCTAAGACTTTGGAGTTATCAAAGAACCATGGTTGTCAGAGACAACGCTTTCAGTATGAACTCAGAGCAAGTGGCACTGCAGTAGCAGGTTAGACTAAGATGCCTCTTGAAAAACCAGGTGGAAAGTTCCTTTAAGTCATCCTACAGTAATATAACATCACCAATATTGATCAAAGGAGCTGAGATTAGAGCTACACTACATTAAGTCCACTTGAATATCCGCATATTGGGTAGCCCACTGACACAATCCACAGTCTAGGAGTCACAGCACCATTGGGAGAATTCATCACATCAGTACAGCATTCATTTTGCACTCCTCATCGTGACAAAGCCCAGAACAGCAAGTCTCGAAAGACAAGAGGACACATCACCACTCCCATCACAAGAAACTTGTAAACGTGTTATAATCCTCATCCTTTCATACATTACTATCCTGCCAGCACAGCTGAAATGCAAGTTTTCATCCCACATATTTGTTCTCCTTTAACACTACCTTAGCTAAATGGCCTCAAATCTTTGGAGACAGCTTTGCATTTCCATGTGTACCTGTGGCTCCCAGTGACTTCAGTGTATTCCTGTTAACTGAATGTTGCCTGTAAATACTGCTAATTACTGAGAACTAGAGCTTGTCAGGAAACGGTACACATTGCAACATTAAGAAAAAAGCTAAAGAAAAAATTTTCCATTTCTTTGAAGGTTTTGTCAGCAAAGCTTGAAAGTGTAAACCATTCCATTTTGTTCATTTCCTTTACCACTGGCTCATGAAAAAAAAAGAGACAGGAAGGGAAATGAGAGGAAAAAGATTTAACAGGGGGAGGAAGGAATCCTCTTCTGTATTCCCTTCATCTTCCAACCAAAATAACCAAATTTGTTTTTCCAGATCTTTAGCTCCCTTCAATCTAAAAGCTGCTCTTCTCAAAAAGTCTTATAATCGATTACCTGCAATTAATTTTCTTACCTGAAACTACCTCTGAAGATGATTGTTCCTAATGCTATTGCTCATTATAACTTCACAATTTCCAGGCTGTGGTCCACAGACTGTCAGCAGCTTGCTGCTGAGTCAATGGTACAGGAGGGTTTGTTAATCAAAGGAGCACAATGGTCTGATAGTGTGTTGTGGTTTAACAGTAGTCTGTGGCTCACTGGACTTGAGAACCACAGCCTCAACTTCTGCTGCTGTCTAACCACTCCATGGCTTATATAACTCAACCTCAGAGACAGCTGTAACACTCAGATTCAGCTGAAGACTGAAGGGGGAGCTTTACAGGACTTCCGTTCACATATATCTCTTCTAAGCAGATATTAAAGGTCATTTATAGTAGTGTTTTATACCATCTACATGTTTTTATTTCTGCCTACCATTCCATCACTAAATGTAGTGTCCATATTCTGCACTTTGGGCTTTTCAAACACTTCAAAACAGTCTCTGCTCTACAGATTTCTAGCCATCTTACCATCATTTTGCCTGACATCAAGTTCACTCAATTTCTAGTTGGAATGATTTAAAACAAACAATTTACAGGGGAATATTCCATGTTTTTTTAATGTAATTCTTTTTAGAAAGCAAAAAAACTACAAAGTTTTTCCAATTGCTACTTACGCCACTTAACCAGAGTACAAGTGGGATAAGACACTTGCATTAATACACATTTTATATGAATCCTGCTTTTCTGTTAAACCAAGCTCCCTAAGAAGTGAACAGGGAGAGAGTCTCCATACAACAATTAACCATATAAAAGAACCCATTGAATATGTTTAAATATTAAATGGTCATCTATCTACTTCGCTCACAAGATATTTGAGAGGTGAATTCATAGATACCTCCTGTTTTAATAAACTTTGCTTCTCTGCTCTTAGTTATTACTTCCTCAGATGCTACCTGTGCCTGCTAATATTGGGAAAGGATTACCAGTAAGACTTTAATGTAAACTGTATTTAGAATATAATCAGTTTTGTTTCGGTTTGGTTTTACCCCCCATAAACTTGAATGTGAACACTTCCTTTTCCAAAGCATTTGCAGAAATCAAGATTTGTGTCTTAACTAACTTAATGAAGTGAAGGAGGTAAGTTATTTTAAACTGTAAGCAGGCAGCTTAATTCAGTAAGAGAAATTTTATTAAGGCACAAGAAAACTTTTGATTTACAGAAATGAAATGCAGCAACTCAGTCATGAAGAACATCAACTCACCTGCTCAACCAGAGTTCTTTACCACCTTTAGTGGACTAACCAAGCAAAACCAAACAAAACTTAGTGACAAAGACACACATTAATCATGCCAGAAGTTATAAAATTCTGTTCTTTCACCTTATCTGGAGAGTCAGAATTAGCTGTAATGCACTTAACTGCTTTCCAAGGCATGGCACTACTACAATCTGCACAATAATTCAACCTTAGTAAGTAAGTCTTATCAAGTGTATTTGCTATGGCAAGTCTGTTAACCAAATTGTATCACTCCACTAAATAAGAATGTGCTTTAACAGTTGGCTTTTACATGTTTTTAACAACCATGTCTTTCATTGCTGTATGATTGCCTAGTGTCTCACAGAGCAGCTCATCCAAAGAACGCAAAACTCCCTCACAGTTCCAGATGTTAGAGCTTGTTAAACTATAATTACTGTTAAATAGACTTCATTCTCCATATTCAGTTTTTAGCTTTTGTAAAAACAGGTACTCCCATTAAATCTCTACCTTGTGATTGAATTTGTTCTCTTTTGCTGCTCTGCCAAAAACTAAACTCCACAAAGCAGAAGAATTCAGTTCTCTTCAACTTCAAGAAACAACAACTGCCTCTAAACAATGCAGTACAACGCTTTTCTCTGTGGAGCTACTAATATAAGCTTTCCTATCTATACAGGACTCAGCATGCTAAAAGATTTTTGATATTTTAACTGGAACAATTCTTTCATCATCAGGTTGATATTTGGCTGGTGTTCTGGTTACCTCCCTTAAAAGGCACCAGTGAGAAGGAAGGGCTGGGAACACATTATGCAACTATTCACTTTGGGAAAAAAAAGTTAAAACAAATTTTAAGATATGTCTGTGATGAACACTTTTCCATATATAAAGCACAACAAAAGAACCCTGATGCCATTGGACTAATACCTACTATTTCTACCTGGCTAATTTGGCAAAAGGGAATTTTTCATGAAAGGAAAGGTTTTTCTCAGTTATTATGGGAAGAAGCGGAAAGCTTAAGCCTGTGAGCTGCTCCTACCTACTCTACATTTGGTTCAGATCTAGCTAATTGGCCAAAGAGGTAACTGTGCACCGGGAAATAAAGGGGAGATACCAAGACACATCTATGTCCTATCTCCCTCCCCTCTGTGCTCTGTTGTGACACACAGAAGCTTAAGATGCTTAGTCATAAGTTCATCTTCAAACAACAATAAGGGGGTTCCGTAGCTAGATAATCCACACATTGGCTGTCTTGTACAAAACTGCTCTCCTGCAGACAATGAAATATCATTTGGAATTTAACTATCAGTCCAGCTATAAGTAGCTTCTTTTTTTACTAACGCACTCATAACAACACCAAAGCGCCCTACCAAGTAAAGTTATAACTGTTCTGATGTTATGTGGCAGTTGAGTCAGGCTTCTCAATATTAAGATTCAGCCCTATTCATTCTAGGAAAAAAAAAAAAAAAAAAAACCACAAACAAAAAACCAAGTAGAAAACAGTGTTATGTGAGAAAAGTCCACTTTACCAAGTGATCCCCCTTAAGTGACTGAGCTCAGATTGGTAGTCGTGCCAGCCAATTCAAGGTTTGCATACATGGCAGGAGCAAATCTGCCATGGAAATTAACACCGTCCCTGGAAAACCCTTTTCCTACAGAGAAGAATCATGAGTCTCCAAACCAGCTGTGGTCTGGCAGAAAGAGGATATACCTGTCCTCTCTGGTGGTTCTCAGTGATACTGACAGAAGTTCATGGTATAGCACAAGTGTGGTAAATAAGTTGTCTCACTTTCTGTTGCATCAGGGAGATGGAGTCTAACCTTGTACAGCTAAGGAGAGCCCCCTTAGCACATACAACTCCCCACTTGTACCAAGCCAGTTCTGTCAAGCAACTTTTGTTATTTGTGTCCTTCTCAACCAGTCACGTGCTTTCCTGAACTTATAACTTTTGTTCCTTCTACTCCCCATTTAAAATTTCTGTATATGGAATATGGAAGCTGATTGTATTTGTAACTCCTATGGCTTGGCATGACCCAATATCTTCATTTTAATCGCACCCAACTTAAGCACAACTGTATTTCTCATAGCCATTATTCTACTATAGTGGCACATAAAAAGGGCCCTAAACCATGTACTTATTTCTGGTAAGGTACCCACTTGACTAAAGTTTTCAAATTGTTTGTCAGGGTGGTGATTTTCTTAGTTTTCTTTTCCTACAAGGAGATAATTGCTAACATTTCTTTGCATATTTTATAAATGCACTAGCAGTGCGTTTATAATGTGACATTACACACAGTGCTCTCAGAGAATTGTAAACTACTACCTTTATGATACATAGTAGAAAGAGGTCTTGTGACCTCTCATCTGTTTAAAGATAACAAAAAACGTTTTTGTTTCCACTTCTGCAGAAGAAAATTTAACAAATTCCAAGACCTTTGCTGTGTCTGCAGGTCCTCTACAGTATGTCAGTGATCATAGGGTCAAACTCTGGAACATAAGAGACATAGCTAATGTAAATTACAATAAAATAAACACTCTTCGTCAAACATAGCTCCACTCCCCATACAGATCTGAGCTATCCTCCCTCCCAGTCATCTGCCACCTGTGACAAACTCAATCTGTTTGCACAACCTGTTCATACCAGACTATTACTTAATAATGCCTATTACTTGTTACTAAAAGGTGAGTAGTTGTGTCTCTTTTTACTGCTTCGGGAGATTCTTACTCTCGTGAAATCCCATAAATTAAACACAGACTACCATTTTAATCAACCATTGTTCCATTTTACTAGTAAAAATATAAAGGTCAACTGTTCCTTTGACAAAGTATCATGTAAGTAGTCTTCTGAAGCAAGTTCATTACATTAAAATTCTAGTTCTCTGCTTTCTTCATATTCTATTCAGTTGCAACTCTTATTAGCCATATGTCAGCTAACAAATTGCAGGACTGTAGGTATAAATATTAAAGACCAAACTAAGTTTCAAATTTACAGTTTGAGTCAGAATGCAAAATTCAATGCCAAAATTCCTGAGAAATCAGAGAACCAGATATTTGAAGCATAAAGATTAATATTATTTCTTGATGCACTGTTTTCCTTTGTTGTTTTTTTTTTTTTTAAATCTGTTTACAAAGTATTGAGATATTAAGGCAAGCCTCACAAAATCACCTGATTTCACAAGTAAAATACAGTATTAACCATGACATGTGTCTATTTTAATCTTCCCATGCTGACAAAATTATTTATGACAAGGAAAATAGGGTTTTTTTTTTTCCAGATAAGTTAATTCACCCCTCAAGTCCCTGTTTTGTTTTTATCATTGTCACAGAAAAATGTTCCAATCCTTCCTCATGCAGGTGCAGTGGGATTACCAAAAGTTATTCTGTAGTTTTAGACTACAGAGCCACAGGAATTTTCATACCAATCAAATGAAGTCTACTCTTCGGCTTTCAGCGACAAGTAAATTGACAACATGCACTAAATAACTCTTCCCTAAGTTCATACCCTATAACATTAGGTTGTTACTTCTTTTTGCACAACAAAAGCTATTATTTAGTCACCAAACTAAAATTCCTGCATCAGCCCTCCTGAAGAATTAGACTTCAGTCAGTTATCTATCAAACCCACATTTTCATGCTACAGTAATGCAATTATTACTGATGTCAGGTCTGCTCCAAGTACAGATATATGTTGAAATGAGCTGCGAAAAAGAAGACAGTATGATTTTGTGGATAATAGTAGGTTTGATTTATGTCAACTGTCATTACCCTAAGACACATAAAGCCTCTTTCTGGGGGACTAAAAGCAACCCATTTACCATATAAAATCAGCTTAGTAGTCTTTGTGCTGATGAATACAGTATTCAGAGAAGTAATTATTCTCATTGTAATTTACATGTCTACTCTGCATCTCCTAGAACACAAATATCAACATTTATCAATTGGCTTTACATTTTAACTAAACCTCAGCTTAAACCAGGTGGGAAGAATATTTTTATTAGAATAAACATGGACTGAGTGAAAACAGAATTTTTAGGGAGAAGATAAGCTTTAAAAATGAGACCAAGCCATTGTCTAGATAGATACAGGGGACAAAAATCAGTATTTCTCATATTGTGACTAAGATCCTTGTGGTCACTGCAATATTTAAAAGTATAAGGTAACTTAAATGATTAAAAATATCTAACCACCGTTCAAGCTTCAGGGACATACAGACAGATGAGCCAAAAGGAGGTGACACAGAAGCTCTGAGAAACATCAGCTAGGCAAACTTCACCCTTGTGCATGAGAAGCGATGCATACACTGAGCCCCATTCACAGGGCCATCCCATATTATTCCAATCCCCAAGAGGCCCACCAGGGACTCCCACTAATCACAGGATCAGACCCTCAGAGGTCAGCACTAGAAAGCTTGCACAAACAGGTCCACAACAGATCATTTGACAGAAATCCAAAGCTGCTTCTGCAAACACTCCCTCATTGCGCACCAAGACCACAGGGTCCTGGTCCAAGTCTACTGCAAGGTAATAATAGGATGTGGGTTTGTTGTTTGAGTATTTTTGGGTTTTTGTTTTTTAGAAAGACTAACTTTCTACAAAAAAAGGCAGAAAGAAATAAAGCATGATACCTGTCCACTGTAAATACTTGCTTCTGAATTCTGTTTAGCTAGTGGTTTGGGTGTCTCTTCCTATCAAGTGTGTGAGAAAGAAAATGTTTAATTTTCGATTTTTGTTAAGCAGCAATATTTAAATTTAACACATTTATACCACATACAATGTGAAAAACAGTCGAGTTCCAGTTTCATGGCACTATGCAAGTTTTACTTTTTCTAATCCAAAACATCTTTTAACAAAAGCAGGAAAGCGTGTCTACATATAGCACATAAGATAAAACTGCATCAGTTCCTTTAGATATACTAACAGACTTCCCATATACAAGTGCAGCCACTGCTCACCCCCTCTCAGGTTAGTAGCCTATGGGCTAGTATCTCAGTTAACTGCTCAGAGTAAAATTAAGACTGATACTCTTTCATCCCATAGTTCCTAAAGGATAAGGAATTAAAGCAGTTTTTAAGATTTCTATATATATTCAGGCATCTTTTATGGAACACACAAAAATTTAGTGAGATTTATTAGTGCAACATATGCTCACAAAAAAGACCTCTCTATTTCAAGTAAGTTCAAAAAAACTGTAATCAAAACACTGAATCAGCATACGTGACAAATCCCAAGATCTGTGGTCTCCAAAATAAATTTCACTGCTCTTCAGCAAAAAGCAAGTAAAAGCAAAACAACATGAACCAAGTATCCTAAGAGAAACTTTTTTTTTTTGAGAAAAAAAAAAAAAAGTCTAGCTTCAGCATTAGTTTTTATTCAGTGGTTACATCAATGCTCATTTATTCCTATTCTGGATTTCACCACAGGAAATCAGGTATGCAACTTCAGCCTTTTAACATGCATGTATGAATGTGAACTCGACTATTCCAATCCAAGCCATTTCAAATTCATTAAAACCAAACAAAACCAGGAGACGTCTCATAGTTCTTAGCATTTAACTTTTATCGCGGCCACTGTAAATTGCCTAAAGATACAGAGCATGAGCCGGACTGCCAAATCGCAGGCCCAATCCAAAACTCCTTTGGCTCAGGGAAAAAAAGCTACAAGAAAAAGCAGGGTTTGGGATTTGTTCACCGACAGTGGAAACTTGTGAGGTTTTGTGTGTTTGATTTTTTTTTTTTTTTTACGGGCATTACAGAGATAATGCCACCCCTTTATTTGTTTATTTTTAACCCTTAAGCCGCTTTACCTGACGCACGTACGCTCCATACCACCTCACGGTCGACAGCCGCGCCTGAACCCGACCCTCACCCCCCCCGGT
>VXBJ01003718.1:89288-114653 GCA_013400055.1 Nycticryphes semicollaris
GGGTAGGAGGGCCCCGGCGAAGGGATGTTTATCCGGCGGCTCTCGCGAGAGCCCGGCACCGCCCAGCCGGGCCGCGATTGGCTGCTGCTGCCGCCCGCCAGCGGTGTGGACTGCTCCGCCCCGCCCCGCCCCGGCTGGGCCCGCCGGCAGGTGCTAGCGGAGCCAGCGCGGCCCGGGACCCCTAGACACCGCTCGCTGACACCTCGGGCTGCCTCTTTCTTCCTTCTCCTCCTTCTCCTCCTCCTCCAGTAGAGCTGAAAATCCCTCAGGAACGGCTGGCAGGAGCGAACGCCCCTTGTCTTCAGCGCCGCCGAAAGGACTACCTTTCTCTTCAGCCTGGGCAGCCAGCATAAACCTTTGCTCTCTGGAGGCGCTGGCGGTACAGGCTTGTAGATGTGAAGATATCTCCTGGTCAGGAGGGTACTGTTAAACTTGTCTTGAGCACAGGTAGATGTACTCAAGACAAGATGCTGAAAGAGAACACCACAGAATTAACTGGAAATAGTACATTTGCAGGCCTTTCATACCCTCTGCCCCACTGAAGTACAAGGCTAAGGATGTTAACACAGATAAGGGAAACCCTGCTTTGAGTTTTAGTACTTTCTGGTCATAAAAAGAAGCAGCAGCGTTTGTGGGGAAAGCTGTTAATCCAAGGATGTGGTGATACAGGTTTCTTGCAAAACCAGCTCCATAGAAGGCAAATCTCTGAGTTCAGATGGGAAGAATGACTGTCAACGTACTACTGTCTTCTGCTTCTGTCACCACATGCAGCAAATGGAAGCAACTGAAAGGCTGTCCTAGTGTTGTTGGTTGATAGTTCTGACGAAGAGGTCCTAATCGGCAGCCACATTTAATTTGTTTTACCTCATTAGTGACAAGGATCTTAGGAGCTGTGCACACTAAAGCAATTTTCTTGGCCAGATATTTTACAATCTCAGGACCTGCAAGTATATCTGCATGTCCATTTCACCTGCAGGCAGAGCCAGGAGATTCACCATGAACCTCCCTGAGCACTGTGGACCTACCTGCTGAGGCTAGTTTTCAGAAGCATTAGATTTGGTGGGTCTGAAATAACAGAAGCCCGAAATTAGCACTTTTTAACTTTAATAAGATGCAAGAGTCTTCCTGGAGGGACTACCCTTGCTGATAAATGAACTCTGTTTCCACGTTTGGAGTCTGCGGTAGCTGTGCACTCCCATTTACTATGTTGCAGTGTTGAAAGCACACACACATAACCCAGAAAAAGAATTAGCAAGAGGAGAAAAGACACTATGTGCTGTGATAAATCTCCTGGGTAACTTTTTTGTAACACCGGGGAAAACCGCACTTTTAGAAGACTGTAGTGTCTGAATTCATTAAAATATTTACTTTATGGCCAGCCAGGCTCTGTGAGATTCAAGGTCTCAGTGTTTTCGAGCCTTGCCAGGTGCAGGGATGAGAAGGAACAAGGCCTGTGCATTTGACCCAAGCTGCCCAACACGATTATTTCATACCATGAACGTCACATTCACTATAAATTAAAAATGTTTGCTGTGTAGCTCTCTCTCTCCCTTGATGGCGGTGCTCCAGACAGCTCCTCATCCTGGTGCTAGACCCCTAAGAACTTCCTTTCCTCCCAAAGTTGTTGCACTCGTACGGTCTGACATTTGCTGTCCACAGTTGGGAAGGCTCAGCTTCCAGCTGATATAAGTGGCTGAGTATAATTCTTGTATATCTTATATCAGTATTTGGATTAATCCTGGTTCTTTAGTATTACTGTTAATTATTTAGTCTTATTCTATTAAATCTACTTACGTTTCAACCCTTGTGTTTCTTTGCTTTCCCCTTTTCTGGGTGGGAAAGGGTCATTGGGTAACAGAATAATTGAACAACAATAAATTCTTATGGGTTTTCTCAAACCATAACAATAAGCAAATTCAAAATAAAGTAGTTATGGATCTAAAAAGCGGTATTTTGCTCAAGCACTCTTCCCTGAGCAAAAGTCTTTTAAAATCTCTACTGATAGAAATGGTAAATGTGAGTGACAGACACCCCCACACTCCTCCAATATGAATGGGAACTGATTTGGATTTCTGGTGTTTGGAAGTTTTGATTTCAGTACCTTGCTTCCTTCTGCTCCCCTACACTAAAGCTATCAAACGGAAACTGGGGGAAGCAAGGTCAGTTTCAGAGACAAGGAGGACCAGCTATGACAATGAAAATTGAATGAATATTCAGAACACGAGGTTACAGTTCCTAACTTGCTCCTGCTACTCCTCTTGTGGATCCTGCCAGCACAGCACATGGCAGACACTGAGAGACTTTTGTGCCAGTGGAAAATTACTGATGTTTATTGGTCCTGTGTATTGGTGTGTGTGAGGGCGGAGGTGGGGTGAACTTCTATAAATTTAATTATTTTCATGAGAGGAAAAGGAAACAAGTGGTTCCTAAGACTACAAAAATTACTAGCATGTGAAAAAAACAGTCTCTTATTTTAGATGAATGATACATGTCTGTTTACATTGTAAGTTTTCCTTCTGATTCCATATAATCTCCCTGGTAAGTCAGAATTGTGTTTTCCTAAGTAGTTGTGCAATTAAAAAGATAACATTGTAATAATAGCACTGGGTATTACTTAAGATACCCATGGAAAAAGTAAGTAGTTCATGTTTCTATTTTTATGTAGCTGTAAAAGTATTTATGTTAGTGGGTTTTCCATTGCAAAGCAGACAAGGTTTATTTTAATTTTCTAATTTTACATTTGTGTTTGGTTTGGGGTTTTGGTTTTTGTTTTTATTTTGTTTTTTGTTTGTTTGTTTGTTTTTTTTTTTTACATAGCTGTACACATAGAAGGTTATCTTATTGCTATACACATAAAATGTTGTCTTGATCTTGCAATGGGATCACAACTGTTGTAGTTAAAGTCAGTGGGACACCTAATGTGAACACAGTTAAGCAGGTCTGTAGTCTTTGAAGGTCTGCACACATAAAGAAAGTTACAACCAAATGCTCATTCTGAAATCAACCATGGCAGAACCAACCCTGCAAATAATGTCTGTGCAGGCAAATGAAATGTGGAGAGTTGACAGAAATACACAATTTTTTAACCAAAACTGTGATGCAACTTAACAGTTATAAACAGTAGTGTTTGTCCAATAACTTCTGTTTGTGTAGTTTTGCAGCTGGTCCTTAATTTAGAGGTATAAGTACCTATTCACTAGGTAGAAGGGCAACACCTCTTTAGGTTGCCAGGCATAGGACTTAGGAAAAAAACAAAACAAAAACCACATTTGGAAACAAAATCTTTGCTCTAAATGTGCATACTTCTGCACACTGTATAATGCTCCAGTTCTGCAAGTTGCAACAAGCAGCAAAAGGTTCTTCTGCACCCTTTCCTCAGATAGTTCCAGCTGCAGCATCGGGATACACCCTGGTGCACAGGAATTAAAAGCAAACACAAAAGCCTAAATACAACTTGTCAAATTCCATTGAACCTCTGAAGCTTTCAGAAAACTTCGGGGAAGGTCTGTATCAATCCAAACCAATATTGTCCTTATTATTGTAACTCAAAAGAGGGTTATCTTGCTGTGACAGGACACTTATGTGAGGTTTTGACATACATTCCTTTCTTCTGCAGTCAATTGATATATAACAAATACAAATTGCTGTATCAGAGTCATGCCAAAGACATCTCCTGGAAAGATTCTGGTGGAGGTGTTTTTTAACCGTGAAAGGTCCCTCTCAGCAACAGAAATAACCTATAAATGTTTCATTCACAGGGGCTATTACAAGTAGATTGCAACTAACTATTAAACAATAACATTTAGGAATCAAGCCTGATTTTTCTTCCTTGCTTTCCTACTATTTTTCCATGAAATATACATCAGTCGTATTTCTCCAAAATAAGCCAAAAATATCCAAACTTTTAAGATTGGTAAAAAAATAATGCAGACCTAGGTAAGCTTACTACAAGTCATACAGAAACATTAACATAGATTTTCCAGTGACTTATTATGACTTTTTAGCTGCTGTTGATGCTATTTTTAATCCAAATTTTATCTGTAACTCCCTGATCTGCCTAAATAACAAAAGTACAGGTTTTTGTTGTTGTTTAATGCACAGAAGGCCAGGAAAAAAATTCAAATATTTTAATCTATTTTATGACACTTACTATGCTTTTATACAGTTCTGACAAGATTTCACACCTGCTGAATGCACCATAGATCTTTAGTTGCCTGATTCCTGTGGGGCACAGTAACGAATCAAGTACTTAGAAAATGCTGCGGCGTAGAAGAAAATAATTTCTTAGTAGGCAGAATGCAAACTTAGAAGGAGGCACATATGGTTGTACTTCATATGCAATGTTTCACAACTGAATGAAACAATTAAGACTTGGGCCTTCAAACTCCTGAAGACTTAGGTAACACTGAAATTGATTTGGTTTACTTTTCTGATAGTATTCACAGAACTAGAGTTACTCACAAAAGTAAGGTTACTCACCTGGATGTTTCCTAGGTTGGGCTCCATATTTAGGAAACTGTCATCAATATTTAAAGAGCCATAACAACATAGGAATGTCTTCACTGGGTCAGATCCAGACTCTGTCTCGGTCACGTTTCTGTCTTTGTGATCATGGGCAGACACCTAGGGAAAAGGAAGAACAGAACAAA
Source organism: Nycticryphes semicollaris (assembly GCA_013400055.1). Classification (NCBI taxonomy): domain Eukaryota; kingdom Metazoa; phylum Chordata; class Aves; order Charadriiformes; family Rostratulidae; genus Nycticryphes; species Nycticryphes semicollaris. The sequence goes on from VXBJ01003718.1 coordinate 93,938, forward strand.
TTCACTATGGTTTCCTTCAAAACCCTCCCACCCTACACTTATCCTGACCTTGATGTGGTCTGTCTAAATCGCAACTCCAAGGGGCTGCTCTTCAAGTGCTTGTGTAATCTCTTCATAAAACCTTCTAAACATCTTGCATTCCCAGGACATGGGAGTTCTTTGCTTTTGCTTGTCCTGAACCATGTTCCTAAGAGCATCTCAGTGTGGATCACCGCAGATAGTGAGCTACCCATCTGTGTCCATCCTGGCAGTGCTACTATTTTTTATATATATATCCTATCCTGTACCTTCTTATTCATCTTTATTCCTAGCCTGGAAGCTAGTTTTCATCATCTTTGCTGCCCATCACTGAGCCTTTTCCATTCCTAATACATTTTTGGAAGTAAAGAGACTGGAATTTCACTATTCGAGGTGTGGATGGACCACAAATTTCTCCAGGGGCGTACACTTCCTGCATTTCCTCTTAATTTGAAGGCAGAATATACCCTTTGCTGTGCCTTTTGAAATGGTAACAAAGTTAAGCAGTGTCAGCAAGTAAGTAACATTAGTTAAGGTTTAAATGAGTTGTCTTTTGAAGTCACTTGCAACAATCCAGCTCTCTTCATGCAGGCAGCTACAGCCTGTTGCTATTGCATACCCTGTCTTAGCGAGTCCTAGTTTGTACTTTCCTGACAGCATGGATAATTCTTCTTTATATTAATAGCATCTATGTTACTGGGAAACCATTTGTGTTTCAAAATGCATAGTCTAAGAAACAGAGCAACTCATTGAGCTATACAAAATCAAGGAAATTACTATAGTCACTTTACAGACTGACAGCTTGTGTCCTGAATCTCTTAGCAATTCACAACTGTTCTTCCAAACCAGTATTTTGTCAATTTTAAATACCATTTTTTTTTTTTTTTTTTTTTTTGCTATGTAAGTATTATTAATTTTTAGCATGAACTTCTGGCTTGCCTGAGACTTTTGTTGCAGGCAATTTGGAACCCACAGCATGGTTCTTCCTGGCACAGAGATACCAAATTCCTCAAGCAGGAGTTAAGGATGTGAGAAATTTGATTAATTTTGTAAGCAATTAAGATATTTATAGCTGAGTTCACTTAAACAATGTCATCTCTTGAAATATAATTACTGAATTCTCTTTGAAGAAAATTTTTGGAGGACTTTTGAGAGAAATATTTTAATACATGATCTTTCATAAATGTAGAATCATGGAAAGTCTGGAACAAAAGAGTTAACAAAAATGTTAGCTAGTAATAACAACTCTTCTTAATTATTAAGGAAGGTCAATGTTCTTAATCAGTTAGCATAGTCAGCATTGTCCTTTCTTTAAAATTCTAGAGAAAAATGAATTGACAATCTTTCCAGTCAACCACAGGATTACTAAATAATGTATTTAACAAAAATACTCCTATTGTTCAGACATATTATTCTTAGTTAATATGTTTGATCTGTAATTACACTTTCTCAGGAGTGACGATATATTTTTTTTCCTCTTAGTAAAGCTTCTCTGTAGATTCTTTGCCTGCTACACTGATTTTTTTCACATTATCCTGATACATGGGAGGTCATATGTATATTGCAAACTTACCACACAGTCTGTCTTCTTACTTAATGTTTGCTTTCTGCTTGCCTTTGCTATACAGCTATCTGGTTCAGCTTTTGTGTCTGACATCAAGGTCTTAAAATAAATTAAGAAAAAACCCAACTGGAACAAGTTGTAAACAAAATGATGCAACTTGCTGTTACATTCTGTTCTCTGCTTTTCAACTCTAATGCATCTATTTTAGGTCCTGATATTGTAGATTCTATATGCGCAGGAGCTATCCCATGGAACACTTCTGGAATAGCCTAGGGATGAGTACATTCTTGCTTGGAAGGGATGGCTGGCATCACAGCATAGCGTACCTCTCACTGGAGAGCCAAGGACAACAAAATAGGCATAGGAGACATGGACACCTGACTGGAATTGGACCTGCCACATTTTTTCCACTGTAACTCTAAACACCACACTTCAGGTCACAGGATAGGATTCTGTATCTGGTCACACAGAATGAGGCTGAAGTTACCTACGCAAGGTGGCAAGTTTCCTGCTGGAAAGCCATGGGCTTCTGGCCTCTCTCAGTCTTGATTTCCCCCTTGATCACTTGTAGGAGAATCAAAATCTGTGTTTAGTTTCATAGTCTGTAGCTCGTAGCTCGAAGTATAGAGGAGGATATAGCAGGATGGATTACAAGGAAGCAGGATAAAACATCACTGTTGTGAAGAAACATTTCTAGAACCATGAAAGGTTTGCCCAAATGTGGCTCATATAAGCATAGAACATAAGCTTGCATTCACATTCCGGCACTCTGATTTTGAGATGCACAGTCCAGCTGTAGATACCTCAGAGTTGGTGCACTGAAGGGAGAAGGATTTGGTGAGGGAAGAGGCTAGAGCAAGGGTTACAACTAGCCCGAGCAAACCACAGTTCCAAGGTGTTATGGTTTGAGAAAATCTATAACAATTTATTGTTGTTCAGACAATTATTCTGCCACACGATAACCCCTCCCTACCCAGGAAAGGGGAATCAGGGAATGCAAAGAAACATGAGGGTTGAAATGTAAATAGATTTAATAGAATAATACTAAATAATTAACAATAATACTAAAGAACCAGAATTAACCCAAATACTGATATAAGATATACTGACACTGCTAAGATGGACAAGGGGCAATGAGTGCAAGCTGGAACATATGAGATTCCACTTAGATATGAGAAAAAACTTCTTCACAGTGAGGGTGACAGAACACTGGAATGGGCTGCCCAGAGAGGTTGTGGATTCTTCTTCTCTGGAGATACTGAAAACCCACCTGGACACGTTCCTGTGTGACCTGATGTAAGTGTTCCTGCTGCGTCAGGGGGATTGGACTAGATGATCTTTCAAGGTCCCTTCCAATCCCTGATATTCTGTGATTCTGTGATATACAAGAATTATACTTAGCCACTTATATCAGCAGGAAATTGTGCCCTCCTGGCTGTGGACAGCAAATGTCAGACTGTACGAGTGCAACAACTTTGGGAGGAAAGGAAATTCTCAGGAGTCTGGCACCAGGATGAGGAGCTGTCTGGAGCACCGCCATCAAGGGAGAGAGAGAGCTACACAGCAAACATCTCTAATTTATAGTGAATGCGACATTCATGGTATGAAATAATCGTGTTGGGCAGCGTGGGGCAAATGCACAGGCCTTGTTCCTCATCATCCCTGCACCTGGCAAGGCTCGAAAACACTGAGACCTTGAATCTCACAGAGCCTGGCTGGCCATAAAGTAAATAATTTAATGAATTCAGATGCTAGAGTCTTCTAAAAGTGCGGTTTTCCCCAGCATTAGAAGAAAAGACAGTCCTCTGTCTCTCAACCTAGGACACAAGGATTAAGGAATCTCAAGAGTAGATCCACTGTTTCCATGATGAAATAATTAAGGACAGTGTAAACGGATCGCCAAAGAGAACTTTGGAGGTATTTCTTACCCAATCCAAGACTAATGCAGCACTGAAAACTCTTAAGTGCTCCAAAATCTTAAATAAGCTCTCTTTAACAAAACTCACAAAACCACGAGTCCAGAAAAGAAGGAGGAGATGATGGTGATAAATCTTGGAGTTCAGTCAAGTGCTCTGGTTATTTGATTTCTTCTGCCTTGTTCCCCTACTACCCTCTCTTTCAATGGAATAATTGAAAGCCTGAAAACTCCATCCTAAATAAACACACAAAGATGTAAATCCTGTTCTGCTACATTTTTAATTTACATTTCCAGTCCTTTATTTCGCTGTCTTCCAGCTTGTTTCCCTATAGAACCCTCCCTGTTCCCTAAGTCCTTTTAACAGTACCTGACTGTCAATGCACATTCCTACTAGATTCCTGCAACCCAGCAACAGATTGGCACAGCCTGTCCTTTGTTTCCAGTGTGTGAAGCGTGTCCTTGTGATGTCTCTCATTACCGACTTTTCCTTACTGAACAGTATAGGCGGTATTTTCCATATTGCTTGCAATGTAATAACATGAGAAGTCCACTCCAAATTTTTAATGCTAATCCGGTTGTCTGTTGAGAAGTGATGCCTCTCAGCCAGCACTGAAGCCAAGTGCTTGAACCCTTGCTGTTTATACCATGACTATGCTGCTTCTACACACCGGCTCCTCCCCCAAAGCTTTAGGCTGCTAGTAAGGACAGTCCTTTTTACCATCAAAGTTGCAGAAAGGGCACTTCTCAAACTTTTTCAGCAAACAGCAAACCTTGGCTCTGCTATGCAGAGCAAAGAGAGTGAGAACTCCCTGCAGGAGCAGAGCTGTCAGATCTCGAGGTCTGGGTATTTCTCACACATCAATTAACTGCAGTAAAAACCTACAGGGATATAAAAATAATAGTTCTTGAGTTGCCAAAGGTCCATTCTTAAATGAACTGGCTTCTTAGCAAATTTGCTTAGCTACATGTATCATCTAAGGTGAAGTAGGAGTTTCTAGACAAAACATTTCAAAATCAAACTGTAATTCTAATTTGAATTGGGGGTATAAGAATCAGTTTCCTCACATCTCTCATACAGTCCCTATAAATATCCAGAAAATATACTCCTTTCTAGTAAAAGATGAATTGTGCTTCTGGTGAAGTCTTGATAAACTATCAAAAATTAGTTCTTGGCTGATAAATTTTATGGGGTCTCTGACTCCATAAAATGGACTCTGAGTCCACTTGTCTGTCCTACACACAGACACATATGTCTGTGTAATAAAATTTGGCATGTGAAGATGTTGAGTGTACTGGCCTGTGTCACCAAGATCACTTGCATTCATAAGTTTTCATGTCAATAAAGAACAATAATGCTACATGCTACTGCCTTGCACAGCAGGGGATCTGCTAGCATGTTCAGCCAGTGTGCAGCACAAAGAGATGAATGTGGCCTTCTCCATTCATCTCAAAAGTGGCCCTATGATGGTTTACAAACAAAGTGCTAACTACTGTGAGCATTTCAGCGACAGTTACAGTAATAACTTCTAAAGTTTACTAAGGAGAGAAGCTGGTCAACCATTGCTTTTGCAAGTGAAACTCGTAAGAAAATGCGGCAATCACCCTGTGAAGACACACGTAATAGATGGGATGACATTTTGAAATCTCATCTGTGTTTCAGGCAGAGCTCGCAATGGTACTATCGTCTTCCCAATTTAATCTCCCAGCACAGAGACTTGTTTCAATAGCCTTTTATGCTATTTTTGTAGTACAAAATATGTAAATGTGCTGTAATTTCTTTCCTTTTTTGCTGCTTTTCTGTGTGAGACTTACCTTTGTTGTCCTTCTTTTTCACTATTAAGGTAATTGAAAACATAAATATATATATATATATATACTAGTATAATATATATACACACTGGAATAATGATCTAAGCACAATCTCCATTTGCAGAAAAGAAGAAAGTGATTCCAAGCTAACGAAATAGTTACAAACTTAATGCAGCCTCACACTTGTTTAGACTGCTAATGAGGGAGATCAGAGAAAGGAAAATAATTCTGTTCCATTCCAGTTATCTTGTGGGCTGGGATCTTTAAATGAAAATAACCCAATTAATTGTCACAGCATGAAGAAAACAGTTGGGTCTGATAAAAACAAGGCAGAACCACGATAAAAAAAAATATGTTTAAGGTCTTAATATAAGCCAACAAAGATTTCCTGGCTTCCATGCACTTATTCTAGAGCCTTCTCTACATTGTCTCTGAATGAGTATAATGTCATGGAGGGGTAGAGCAGTCAGCCCAGTTAGCAGGACCAGTTGTATAAAGCTGGATCTCTTTGACTGTCATTACATCCAATGGAATTCTTCTGGAGTGTGGAGTGCAGAGCCCTATGCAGAGGCTGCTGTGCATAAATGGAAACAGAGCAAGTAATTAAGCCTGCAATGTTCAAAACTGCTCTGGAGAAGGGCCATGGGGGGCCCAATGAAGAAAAACTTTTTTAAAACAGCATCAAACATTAAATCTGTTCTCTGTTCTCACCCTCCCAGTCAACAATCAAGGATCAGCCACATTTTTCAAAAATGATTGCAATTCAGAAAACACGGGCAATAAGCTGCCAGCAGGGTGTCAGTGAACCTTCAGCTGCCAAAGTAATTTTGTAGTCTCTCCAAAGGGAGCAGAATTTTAATCAATGTACCCGTTTTTCTCCTTCCACTATAATTAGCTATGCATGGCCACAGCGTGACCAGCTGAGTTCACTCAACGTTCTTGAAAATATCAGTATACTTGGAAGCATTCCTGCCAAAAGACAGTAGCTTTGGAAGGACAACAGGAAGTGAAATAATCTAGATGAGATTTGTGAGGGTCTATTAAAGCAAGCAGCCTGGTGATAGGGAGTGCGTACAAAAAAGAGTAAGCATGGATGAAAACTCTTAGATTGCTTCTGATTTTAACTAGTCTCCCATCTCCCTGAGACAGCTAAGGCTGTTTCCAAAGAGATTGCATACATTAGGGTTGTTTCCCTAACTGGGAATTTTTCACCATCTGAACTAACTAGGAATCCTTTCTCTTTAATAAAACTCCTGTACTTTTGCATGTAGAGGCTGAGGAGTGACCCGCAGATCAACTGTAAAATCAGTACTGAAGCCTTTGATTCTGCACCCTAAGTATTGTATGCTAAGAAAACATCATGGCAGTGGATATGGAAAGGAAAGATGTTATGAAAGTAAACACCATCCAAGTTTTTCAGAGAAGTTGGAGAAGTTTCTTATTAGAAAAAAAAATATTTCAAATGTGAACAACTGGACAAATATGTTGGAGAGGGGAAAGAAGATATAAGCTCATTTTTTCATAAATGTTTGTTGCAAAAAATAAGATTGAGAAGGTAACTTAGAGAGTAATTTCATTTAAACTAGGAAACAAAGATCTGAATTTATGGTGATTCTATGTGGTACCCTCTAGGTCTTTCTTTGTTGATGTTAGGTAGAGTCAGGGAGCAGCAAGAGCAGAGTTTCTCCATGAGGGAGGACAAACTGGTGCCAAGAGTGACCACAGCACGGGTAATGCCCTCACTGGCTAGGACACAGTCCTGTGTACAGGGTATGCAGGACCCACTGACACTCCTGGATAAGGCAAGGCAATGATGAGGTCTAGAGTCTGTACAGGTAGTCCAGTCAGGAGCAGCATAAGACAGAACCAGAGATAAGTCTACAATGGAGATCTGAGGTCTACCCAGGAGACAGGACTGGATACAAGCTGCATACAATATGGATCAGAGATCCAACTGGAAAACAGTGACAGAGACTGGACTGACCACAGGAATATCTACACCATAACTAGGGTAAGGACTGGAGGCCTTGAAAAGGAAAAATACACCAGCTCCTTGCTTCCCCAGGCAAGTAAGTGAGACATGAATAAGGTAGAAACAGCAACTTCGTTGTCTCCTGAACTGCAGAGATCAAGTACAGAGCTGTTGCAGCTACCTCTAGTCATTTTCTGTTACTTCATTTGCATTTCCTCATATTCCCCATTCAAACCTCCCATGTTCTTCCTCTTTCCCATGCTCATCCCCTCCCAAATAAACAACCCACACTGATTAACTGTCATTCTGTCATCGTTCCTGTTGCTCTTTTTGGTGCTTATATCAATGCTTTAATAATTTCTACTTTAATCAACAATTCCATTTAATCAGAACCCCTCTTTTGTTACTTACGTTTGTTTATAATTTCTGCCGTTTTTCATATTACTATCTTATTAGTGTAGCCACAGATCAGGGATTGCCAGCTGCACATATATTACTCCTTTTCTATCTCTAGCTCCTTATAGTTTTTCATCTTGTTATCTTGCTCAGGGATGACCTTCTCCATATTTCAGCAATTTATATCAGCTAATAAATAAATTGAGAGCATTTAACTTGCAACAGCGATAGCCAAAAATCTGATTTCTTCAGTTGTGAGGACTAGGTAGTTTACTGGAGACATAAAAACTCATGTAAGTTCTTGTTAGTGGCCTTTTTCCCTTTCCCACTTGTCATTCTTATTGCTTGCTACAGATAACTGAAGACAAATGAAAGTACATAGTCAAAAATGCTTATTTTGTGTCTTTTTTTAAGGTTTCCTTTTTCTGAACCTGACCTCTTCTATACTCTGCCACTTCAGGCCTCAGTCAAAGCCCAATTACACCAACTTTGGGTAGCAGAAAGAATGGAGATGGAAATGTTTCCTTATCATGATCTGCCCCTGTCCCAGCTGCTGATCTATCTTAGATCTGAATGTATGATGGTTACTCATTAAAAACTGAAAAAAAGACCCAAACTCCTAGTCTTATACACTCACTGAAGTCTTTCCAGCTTAACTGTTAGTGAAAAATATACAAATTGTGAAGATTTAAAGAACAATTTTTTTATATATTTAATTAAAAACATTTTTGACTGGCTACTTACTCTTTCATTATGCCATGTCCTGGTTGTATGTTTACTGTTCCCACTATTTAGTGGACACAGGAAAATCTCATTTGTCAGTTTGACCATTATGTATCATTTCATTTGCATTACAGAGTAAGTCTATACTGATAGAGTAACTCAGAGATCAGTTCAGATAATCATCTCTGCAGGTGTGCCCCTTATCAGCATGGTTTGGCAGCCTGCTGTAAGCTCTAGGCTGTTGCCAGTAGAGTGCTGACAGTGCCAATGCAGTGCCAACTTTAAAATTAGGTCAGCTCTGTAAGTGAACTAGGAGTCATGAAGTTATGGAATTGTCACAACTGGAAGGAACCTCTAGAGATCACCTAGTCCAACTCCCCTGCTAGAGCAGGATTGCCTAGAGCACATTACTCAGGACTGCATCCAGGCGGGTCTTGAAAACCTCCAGAGAAGTGGACTCCACAACCTTCCTGGGCAGCCTGTTCCAGTGCTCTGTCACTCTCACCATAAAGAAGTATTTTCTCATATTTGAACAGAACTTCCTGTGTTCCAGCTTGTGCCTGCTGCCCGTCGTCCTGTCACTGGGGACCACTGAAAAGAATCTGGCTCCATCCTATTTCAACCCACCCTTCAGATACTTGTAAGCATGAATAAGGTCTCCTTCTCTTCTCCAGGCTAAAGAGTCCCAGCTCTCTCAGCCTCTCCCCATAAGGGAGATGCCCCAAAACCTTAATCACCTTTGTTGCCCTATGCTGGGCTCTCTCCAATAGTTCCCTGTCTCTCTTAACTAAGGAGCCCTAAACTGGATCCAGTATTCCAGTTGTGGCCTCACCAGTGCAGAGTAGAGGAGAAAATAACTTCCCTCGACCTAGTGGCCACACTCTTCCCTAGGCAGCCCAGGATTCCATTGGTCCTCTTGGCAACAAGGACACATTGCTGGCTCATGGATAGTTCACTATTTACCAGGACCTCCAGATTACTCTCTTCAGAAGTGCTTTTCAGCAGGTCCACCCATAACCTATCTTGATGCCTGGTATTCTTCCTCTCCAGGTGCAGGACCCTACACTTGCTCTTGTAGAACCTCATTAGGTTCTTCTCTGCCCNTCTCCCCTCATTAGCCATCCAGTTATAACATCATAGAAGGCTATCAGATTGGTCATTTACCCTTGGTAAATCCGTGTTGACCACTTCCAATAACTTCCTGTTCTTCAAGATGTTTAGAGATGACATCCAGACAGTTCTCTCAGCACTCACACCTAATCCCATCAGGGCTCATGGACTTATGCATATCTAGTTTGGCTGAGTGGTCTCTAACCCAGTCCTCCTCTACAGAAGGAAAATCTTCCTCTCTCCAGACCTTCCCCCTTGTCTCCAGGTTCTGGGATTCATGAGGAACAGCTTTAGAAGTGAAGGCTAAAGCAAAGAAGTCATTCAGTAACTCTGCTTCCCTTGTTTTCCCTTTATATTGATATACCGTCAGATCCATGCCTCGAGTGTCAGCAAGCACACACCTATGCTATACAAGGTTTGTACAGCTTATGGACAAGTCATTCTTGGAAGTTTCAACATAAAGCTTTCACCTTTGCAGGCCAAAGTGTTATGGGCTCAGAAACAGAACATGAAGGCAAAAGCATCAAAGGATATTCCCAGACGAAAAAGGAACTCTTGAAAGACTTTCAGAAGCGAATGCTCTGTGTCTCTTCTGTTAGCCTTTTGCTCTCTAGTTCTGACAGGGCCGCAGTTTTGAGCCTTTCTCACACATTTATAAGCGTAATGAGGACATTACATCCTATTTTCTTTACGTGAGCAATGGTGGCAAAGCAGCTGCTAGTAACATTTCACTCCATAAATTGATAATGGAGAGGGGAGCTAGTCATCTGGGGCCAACTCTGAATAGGTCTAGGACATTTTCACCAGGCACATTGTCTTGCTATAGTTTGTCCAGTTCTCTCCGAGAAGTGCAAACGTGTCAGAAGTTTTTACAGGCTGCATTTTTCCCCAGATTAGAGCTGGCAAGTCTTGTGCAGCTACATGTTTGCCTAATTAGCTGCCCAGGCAGGGTTTTCCCCATAGACAACAATGTGTGTGCCATCAGTTCCTCATCTGTCAGGGATCAGCAAGGGCTGGCTGCTCCCCAAGGAATGAGGAGCCAAGCATGAAACCATGTCCAGAAGGACCAGGGCCTCATCAGCCAGGGCCTGTCTCCAAACAAGGTGAGCAGGGCAGCCCTGGGGAGGGCAGTTGGAGTCAACCAAATCCAGATCATCAGCTGAGTCCATGGTGATGTGGCAGATCTAAGCGAACGTGAATTAACAAGTCTGGATTAGGTCCAGTATCAATAATGAGGGTCAGACTCAAAGGAAGTCCATAGTAATGTTGCAGGTCTGCAGTCAGGCCTGGTACAAATCAAGGTAGTCCATGACCAGGGCACTGGCAAGTAAAGACAGGCACAGTGTAGCTCTGTCAGGGTCTGAAGCCCAGGCCTCAGTTTAAACTGCCCCATGGTCCCTGGAGATGCTGTGGGTAGAGGCTCCAGGTGAGGTTGAAGAAGATAATTAAAGCCTATTGATGCCCCTCAGGGTCCTGCCAAGGACCTTCTCCTCTTTCTACTCTTTCTGGCCAAGCAGAAAAAAGAGCTGTGGCAAGGCAGGGGATGGTGTTCTAAAGGCAATGTTTGACCCCTTGACTAAATTGCCAGCATTTCTAGGCACAAAAGCCTAGCTGAAAGAAGTTGTAATTTTTCGTTTGGAAGTGAGTGAGACAGTTCTTGTTTCCATGCTCTTTGGTTTTACATAGCAGCTACCCTTTGGAAAAAAAGCTGAGTATGGACTTTACTCAGGGACTCTTTAGCCCCTGAGTAGGGGCTAAAGAGGGTGCAATATCCTTTTCAAATGCAAACCATTATTGCACTCTTCCTCTTGTCTTACTGTGCCTAAAGATGTATGCATGTTCATTCTCATATGAACTCTAGAGACAAAAGAGGTTACAGAAGCAGAAGCCTCTTTTCCTCCCATAGAGAAGTCAGCATAAGCTGGCCTCAATATAGTGCCATATGGACCGCATTTTACCAATTTGAAAAAGCATCCAGGAGCTGTGGTACTGGAAATTAGCATACTGTTAGCTTCCCATTACATTACATTACATTTCATTACATTACACTACACAGTGTAGCAGATGCATGCTCTCATGAAAAACATCTGGAACCTGAAAAGATACAGGACAGAGTTTAGAGAAAGGCAAGTATCTCTTGCCTTTAGAGAAAGCAAGTATTCCTGTCCAGCCTGCTCTAGATGAACCTTCTTTGGCAGGGAGGTTGGACTAGATGATCTCCAAAGGTCCCTTTCCAATCCCTATTGTTTTGTGATTCTATGATCTTCAAGTGCCCATAATCAGTATGAAAATAAGTGAGGCTAAGTTAGGTGAGGGGTGGCCAAGGTGTCTCTGCATCAACATGCCCAGTATTTTCAATTTCAAGAGCACAATGCAGCTAGAGCCAGCAGAGTTTACTAGCCTAAACTCTGATCCGTAAAAGCTGTTAAACTTGGCTTATTCTTGTACAAAAGTCTGAGTTTAGATCTCTTGAAAGCACACTGAATGATGTACTTATTTAGTTAGGCCTTTTATTGCTTTTTTACTGAACATTAGAGGTTTTCTAGCAACTACGTGCAGGTATTGAACTATTGTCAATGTGTTTCTTTGGCTGCTTGTGAGGTTAGTTTTGCTCTGGTCTTGTCTTAACTGATCTTGCTTTTTTAGTATGATTTTTGTTAGACATCGTTTGCTGCCAAAACAGGCACAGAATGTATTTTAGAGTAAGCAGGTATTTAGATAAAATATTTAGTAAACTGGACTTCACCGAAGGCTTCTATTCATTGAGGCATGCAATAGTTTGGGGTACTTATGCCAAAATCCAAAGCCGTGACTCTCTATGGTAACCGATATACACCGATATAAGTTTTATGACCATTAGTGTACACCAATGTAAGTTTTATGACAAGAGATGTAAATGAGAGTGCTCTGCTTGCTCCTCCTTTCTCTGTGGGGCCCTATGTTAGCAAAATAGATGTTAAAAGGATTCCTTACCATCCTATACAAAATATTGGGAAAACTGAAACATGACAACCGTATCTACTTTCCCCTCTCTCAGGACAATATCTATTTCAAGCAGGATTTTTATCCTACTACTCTCCTGGCTTGTCACACTAAGCCACACCGTTAATTTTAGCCAAAGTGATCACCACATTTGTTCTTGCTTGAACTTGCTTTTTAATGTCCATTCTTCATTTGATTTCAAGTTCACATGCTGTATTTTAAGCATTGAAATACATATCCTACTAGCTGTGTGAACAGAGCTAATCTTGTCAAAGAGCAAGCTGTCACTACTTTACAGATAATTGTCTGCAGTCTAGTGCAGGATTTCTGTGTCACTCCTGATTAGGTAAAATAAGACAAAATGCTCCTTCTGTTGCCATTAAAATCACATTTCAGTACCTGGACTTTCAAAAACAGTGATGCAACACAATGTGGTCAGTCAATTTATCCAGCTGGGCCAGCTAGAAACAGGCAGGAGAGGAGGAGAGAGTGGTGAAAAGTAATGTGTATTCTCCCCACACCAGTTTCTTTGTAATGGTAAAATCCATTGTCCTGCAGAACAGGTAGCTTTCCCAGATGACCTGCATAGTTTTGCTTTGTTTTTTGCAGAAATTCCATTTACATTACTTGTCTAGCTTGGCTGCTGTCTAAACAATTTGATACAAAGGCAATCTACTTGGATAACTTCTCAAAGCTACAAAGAGGTGTGAGTCACAGAACACAGAGACAGAATCCAGATATCTATCCCTACAGGAGTTCAGCTCCATTGTTTCTGTTCAAGTGTTTATCTCTTTCAGATGATGAAGTGATGATCCCTAAAGAAGAAACTAACAAGAGGGTTTGTTGGTACAGTCTTCAAAATAAAAGAGAAACCTAAGAAGGGCAAAGCAGTCGTTAGTTCTCGGCAATGTAGAGCTGAAAAATAGTGCAGAAAACTGGAAATAAAGGCTAGATTAATCTATTCCTGATTCATTGTATAGCCTTAGGAAAGATACTTAGGCCTGACTTTTGTTAAAATACAGATACTACTCATCAGGATTACTGTGTTCAAATTAAAGCTTGACATTAACCGAGTATAAAGCAGGTATCCCTTGGTCAATTTTCATGAATTATAAGAATTGATCATAGAGGTGCACAATTATGCAAATTATAGAATGAGTGCATGTGCATGTGCGCGTGCATGTCTGTGTGTTTATTTCTATTCATGTGTATTTGAAGGAATCAGACTTTACCTCCAAAGTCTCTCTAGCAAAGTCTCAGTGTGTGGGTTTAGATATAGCCCTATGATTTATGTCTTTCTCCATTTGGTTCTATTATATGAGTCACTAGTGTGTCTAAAAATTCACAGCTGGAAAATATTGAGAAATGGCATATATATGTATTTTATGACCAACTGGACCAAGTAAAGTGAACACATTTACTATCCCAGACAGGACCAGACAATTAAAAAAACAATCTAATCTTTTTCTGTAACGGATTCCAGGCAGGGAAAAATAGTCCATGCATTTCCTCATCCAATTAGAAAATATGAACTGTTCTAGGAATCACCAAGAAACAGTAAGTCATTTGTAGTAAGCTCAGATTATTGCATCATCTGTCTGAACAGAGATTTATTGCTGCCAGAATTCCATGCTGCAGAAATGCAACACGAATAATTCATCATTTCACCTTGTCAATGGCTTTAATAGGTGAGGGAACAGGCTGGAAACTTTTCCTGGCCTCAATGGTACTCCAAAATAAGTTCTGAGACAGGAGTGCTATTGCCATTAGGAGTAACAATATTTGCTTGTCTCTCAAAGGCAAGGTCAGGAGGAACATGTCTGCATTATGAAAAAGAGCACTTGAAAATACTGCTCCATTTCATCTCTTGTGGGTGTTGGCATCCTTCTGAAGGAGGTTACTATCCCCACAACATCTACCAAATAGATCATGAGAGTGCAAGAGAGTGTTTCTCACACATGTCAGTGGAAGTGACTGAGCTCGCCACCCTGACTTGGCACTGGAGTAGCACGGGCAGAGCTTGTTCTGTGGACAGTAACATTCAGCTTGTGCCAAAAAGCAAAAAAAAAAAAAAAGTGAAGATCTTTTAGGTCCCAGTAGAAGTGAAAGAAAGTAGAATTTGTAAAAGTAAAAGAAGTAGAATTTGTTTCAAAAGAAATCTCCAGTAAGGAAATCAAAGTTGACTTTATATTTCTAAAGTAACATCAAGCTATTTCACATATTCTTTTACATCAAAAGAGAAACTAAAAAGAAAATGTCCAACATCTTTTCTCTTTGTAGGTTGTCTTTAGGTAGGAACTCAAAGCTGGAAGTCCAGAGTAGCCTTCTATTTATTGATTTCACCTCAGTTGCCAACTGTCATCTGTGAAAGCTCTTAATATATCAGAGTGAAAAGCTTCAAATGCAACACAGGGATTTACAGCAAGAAGATGGTTTTAACTGAACCACAGTAATCTCATCATGAAGCGTCAGTATTAATGCAGTAATAAGCTATTAGTACCCTGTATCTTCTGCTATATCACATCTGAGTGGTGGAAACTGCATGACTAAGGATTTATAACAACAGAAATCTTGTGGTGAATGCAATATTTAAGCTGAAGAAGGAATTGATGCTACCTGGTAACTCAGAGACTCTCTGTTCTCTTTTTCTCTTATTATTTCAAGCATTAGAAAGAGTGAAGCCATGAATGTGGGATTGATCACATTTTCCTGTCTGCCTTGCAGACTATGTGGGACAATAATCCATAAATGAGTTTATGCACTGCAATACATAACCCTTTGATATAGGGTCTATTATGCTGTCCAGTTTAACTGGCTCCAAGTTAGATACTGAGATACCCTGTACAGGTGTCCTTGCAGAGCGTGGACTTTCAGAGAAAGCAGCAAGCTGAGCAAAAACTCCCCAAATCAGCCATAAGGAAATGTAGAGGTGTGTGCCCAAGGATAATCCTCAAAGTCAGTGGGGAGAGAGAAATAGGTGATTCTCTACGTGATAGTCTTTCTGCATGAACTCACTCTTTGAGTTCGGTGCCTAATCCAAGTGAGCCACTGCCATGTTAAGGAAAAGGGAAAAGCCCAGAAATAAGGAGAAACTGCATCGTATTTCAGCTGTATGGTAAGGCAGTTGTTAAGGCAGATTCTTACTTTGAAAACACAAGTTCACTAGTTTGCGGTGGGGCTGTTAAAATAAGTCTCCTAATGCCAATCTTGTCTGTGTTTTAGCCTGAGCGTCTCTGTTTCTCTTTTTGGGATCGTTCCCATTTGTACACTTCATGAAAAAGTAGTGGAGTTAGGAACTGTCATGTAAAAGAAGCAGCAGAGCAAAAGACAGGTTCATGAACAGTTGTAACCTAGAGCCTGTGTTCCCACCTGTGACAGATTTTTGGTGACCAAATACTTATTGAAGGCAGGCAAAGCCCATCTTTCATCATCTTGTGGGTGGTTCAGGGCTCGATTTAATAGTTTTTCCAGAATCAGAACTGAACTAGCCAGAGCCAGTTTTGTCTTGCAGATGCCTTAGTGCTAAAGTACAGATTGACCAGTCCTATATTTCTTTACTGTAACAAAAAAATACGGGTGTCTTGGGAATTCACCAGTGCAGAAGCAAGTAGCCTTGCTCCCTACAAGAAGGGGGAAAAGCTCCCTGAAGAATTTTTGCTCTTGTAGGATAACTCTGTTTCAGGTTCATTTATAGTTCAAAAACATATTGCATGTGGTTTTTCCCTGGGGCTTCACAGTAAGATATAGAGAGGAAAAAAACAGGTGTGTTTGAAACCTGCACTTTTTAGACTTGGAGGCTGAAGAGCATTTCCATCAAAGGAAAAATTAAAAAGTAGACAGAGGAGATTGTTCAGGAAGTGTGAAGGCCTCAGTAGGTAACAAAATTTAAAAGGGCTGATCAGCC
The DNA here is from genome assembly GCA_013400055.1 of Nycticryphes semicollaris. NCBI lineage: Eukaryota > Metazoa > Chordata > Aves > Charadriiformes > Rostratulidae > Nycticryphes > Nycticryphes semicollaris. The sequence continues at coordinate 110,334 of VXBJ01003718.1, forward strand.
ACCCAAAACACAGTGCTGCTGCTGTTTGAAAGCTGATTCAGGCAAAACCAAAAGACCAGATGGATCTTATGGACCCTTATGATTGTTATTAAAAAAGTGTAACTTCTAGTGGTCACTGTCTCGTGGTTTGTGATTGAATGTTTAATGGGAGGATGCATGTTCACTGAGTTACAGTGACACTGGCAAACCAGTATGTTTTCTGCAAGGGTATGAATTTCCAGCAAAGGTTACTTTTTGCTTTATTCTGTGTTATGGACTGCTGTGGTTTACCAGCACAGGTCCTTCATGCACTTTATTCTTCTTGGCAGGAGTTTCAGGATGACTGAGTACCCCACACAGTGTCAGGTATTCCAATGATCTCAAAAAAACAGCTGAATCAGCTGAAAATCTGGCCTTAGGCTCTATAAGAAGCACTGGTAGGTGATGGACTTCTGAGAGTTGGATCCAGTTGTGAGAGCATGAGCTCTTGACAGTCTCTCTGTGTGTCAGGGACCAGAAGCCATCCAGCATAAAATAGAAGCTCAACGTGGACAGAGTGTGATTAAATCATGCCAATATCTCTCCACCTGTTTAGGTTTTTTTCATGTCTTCCCCTAACCTTCCTAGCCTACTGCATTTTGCTGCTGTCACACCAGCAGAACATTCTGCCCCAGTCCATTGTTCAGTTTGTTTTATATGGCTCATTTCTGACAGATGTCATCCATGAGAAAAGCTAAACCCAGGCAAAAAAACTTCAGCCTCAAGAGAAACAAAGACTTTGTAACAAAAAGAAGGCAGCTGAGGACAGCACTGTGCTGTTTCTTGATGATGTCTTGAATTCTGCTGGCAGCAATGAAATTAACACCCTCTTGGGCAATACAATACACCTAATACACAAATGCAGACCCATCAGTTGATAAAGAGTTGAAAAATGTCACCTGAAAATAAGAAATGAATGTTGAATACCACTGATATGAAAAGAGAGCAGTTGCTAACATAACTTCAGTGCAAAGTGGAACTATCTCTTCCTTGCCAAAGGGTTGGATGGCCTTGGGTCTAGCTGTCTCTATTACTGAAGGCACGATATTGAAGAAATGGGGGCTTGGGAAAGCTGGGACCCAAACTGCCTGCCATGGCAGCTATGCAGGTGCCAGCCAGATGCACTAATGGGCAGCAGGCTGGCCTCCAGCATAAATCAGCCTGGCAGGCATGTTTCCCCCAGAAATCAGCCTTGGCTTCAGCAGAAATTCATTCCTGAAAAGCATTTTAGGCCACCAGGCAGGATTTCCTCCCTATGTGCTGTCTGAAAATGGACCAGCTATTACAGTAGTGGGATGACAGCAAGAGGGGCATCTTGTATTCTGCTTGAACCTCACAACTCGATCAGTAAATACAAAAAGAGACAGACAAGCAAAGGTGAAGGCTTGCTATGGTGTAAAGGTCAGCTCTTCATCTTTGTGAATGCTGAGGTAGACCTATTTTGTTTACACACTTGATAATTAACAGTGTTTGCCAAATTGTCTCACTAGAGTAATTATTAGTTTTACCCTGTCTGTAAATAGGATAATTGGTGGTTATAGTAGAACAGAAACCCTTACTGTGAGTTTGTCAAATAAATGCAGGTTCTGAAATACAATTTTGCCCTGCAAGCAAAATCCTGCATTGCAATGCTGCAAAGGGTAGTGTGGCTGAAAAATAAACCTCCTGTGAAACACATAGGCTCCAGAAACCACAAACAGTGAATTTGAAATACGTAAGTAATTTTAGACTTTGTTACACTCAGGTGGTTTGTGTTCCTGAAAGTATCATTGCTTTCACTGCATAGGAAGGAAGGACAGAGATTTTAAGTGACACGTAAACACCCAACAAATGTCCAATGAGGTGTCGGATGTGAAGCAAATAATGGATATTAGAGACCAATGTGTTTCATGGTGTAGGGATGATAGGGAATGAACTTGACTTTGCAGTGAGAATAGGAATGGCCATACTGGAATAAAGACCATGCTGCTTATATTTTATGATGACACACTGCCTCTGCTGACTACTTGGGAGAACTCAGTGCCTGCAAGTTTCTGTGGTCCTTGCAAGTGGATGTGAGGAGATATGAGCTGAAGATCTGTCCCTCATGCTTCAAATACGCCTGTGAATGCTAAGGATTTTCCAACACCAGTTCGAAGTCTTGCCAGAGATGCGCTGTTAGGTGCTCTTACTGATGCATGTGCAGTTCTTGCCAGTTCACATGATTACAGAGGCATGGAATTTGCTCACCTGGCTTTGACCACTCTTAAAGGAGGCTTGTGGTCAGGAGATGCCTCACTTTCTCCCATCAGCCTGAAAGGCAGCCTACAGAGGTAGCCCAGAGATCCATGTTTTATGACAGCAAAGCTAAGTGAGATAAATTTCATCCTAATGTAACAACAACAATAATTGCAATTCAAAGATATGTAAACAGTCCAATCACTTTTAGTAAGTTCAGAGAGCACCTCAGAAACTGAGCAGGTTTGTATTTCTCTCTGGGCTTTTTCTGGTCTGCGTATCTGTGCCAGATATTTTACATGGCATAGATGACAGTTAATATCTGATTCTGTCTTTCCCTGTGATGGACAACATCTTTAATTAACAAAAAACCCAAGACTGACAACACATTAAATTGCTAATGTGCATGAGTATTTTAGAAAGATTTCTTTTAATCAGTGCAAAAACTAAGCTGAAGAAGTGTTAGCATATTCACAACAGCATCACTCAGCATGACCATGCACGTGATTAAGCAAAACCCTTCCAAGGAAGTGATTCATTGGTTTGGGTTTGCTTTTTTCTTTTTATTGCATTATATATAATAAACATATAAATACTTTTTTGTTTATAGATGGCTCTGGGACAAAAATATAAATTGTGTGCATTATCAGTTAAGTAATTCATGTCCGCCTCTGGTGTGCAGACATCAGAAAAGCACAGCTGGTAGATGGCCATGATGCAATACTTAGGTTCCAGCGTGTCCTCATATTGAGTCAGATCCTATAGACGGAGGATCTGACTGTGAGATTGTTCTCCCTGAGCATCTCTTATAAGCTGTGAGACTCAGGATGTCTTGCCTAGCTCTGTCTATTCTGAAAGACTTGGACTTAACTTATTCTGTTGTTCTGGCTACTTAGTTAATGGATAATTGATTTAATGGAAAGGAAAGTTTCCTGTTCATAGTCAACTTTACAATACCGCCTGCCTGGATATGTAGTAGGCTGAGATACTGGCTCCCAGGATCATATTTCTGATGTTCCAACCACTCCTAGCACATATCTGATGTCCTGATTTACCATATGTCCTAGCCAACAATTAGACCTAAGCAAGTCAATACTGAGCAGATGTCCCAGGGTACAGCTTATCAGGTGCAGATTATTGTCTCAACTACACTGGCTTCTGGGGCATGCTCTTCAGATAGAGTTAGAGCCAATCTGTGCATATGAGGAGCAAGTAAATGCTAGGAGAAGAAAGTGGGTTTACTGGCTTTTGTTTGTTTTTTCCCCACTAGCTGAGCATTCAGCCATGAAATTAATGCAGTCTTCTACATGGGACTTCCTGTGTTGACTGTGACAAATCATTTGTTGCATGTCATGCTGTCTATAAAGAAATAGTGCCTCACTGTCATTTGTGCCCTGGAAATTTTGCCTTAAGTTTATTTGGCCTCCGTAGTCATTTGCAAAGTGTTTCAATTTCTGAGCATAGGAAAGTCTTAGAAATCCTCTCTGCTCAAGAACAGGAAGCATTTCAGCACTCATAAGAAAGAGTGAATGCTGCGCAAAGGTAATTTGAAAATTATTGCTGTGAGTATCAAGCTGTGGTACCAGTAAATAATGTGGTGTTATACATGTGGTAAATAATTTTCATGCAATTTCCCCATTTTATTACACTCTGTCTGGAATTCAAAATGCTGCATCCTAGCCCTTTTCTATAGCTCAGCCCTGGGGGAAGACCAAGGTTTCTGTTTAACATTCAAAAGCGAAAATCAAAGATGGCAGTCATATCAGCTTCTTACCTCTGGTGGTAGAGAGGCCTCCCCTTTCAATGGCTTCAGTGCCAAATTCAAATCATCCTTTAACTCTGGAACTGAATCCCTTGGACTGCCACAGAGACCAGCTTCAGGATAGGTAAGCCTGCGCTGGGGAAGGGATCTGGAGCAAGAGAGGCCGAGGGTCATTGTGGTGGGCGACTCTCTACTAAGGGGGGCAGAGGGACCAATATGCCGTCCTGACCCCCTTCACAGAGATGTCTGCTGCCTACCGGGGACACGGGTTAGGGAAGTGTGTAAAAAAACTTCCTTCCTTAGTAAAACCTTCTGATTATTAT
>VXBJ01003719.1:1497-15923 GCA_013400055.1 Nycticryphes semicollaris
TATATATATATATACTGACAGTCCTGTCCTATCCCAAAATTTCTGCAGCACCCTTACCTTTATAAGGAATTCTCTTTCAGAGAGCTCCTCCAGGCTTCTGTAGACCCCAGATTAGGCTTTTTCATCTTCACAATAATGAGTTTAACAGTCAACAGCTGCAAAGCATTATTTCTCACCTGGTAATATTGTCCTCACAATTTGAGATCTCTATGGTGCATCTGTTGGTTTTGTGGTGGAATTTTGTCACAGCTCCTCACTCTGAGCTAAAATTAATTTTACTCAAAGGTTTTGCAAATCACTGAAAGTTTACTCCTAGAACTTAGGAACAGAAGGCCCTTTCCAATCATCTGACTGTCTGCAAAACAGTCCCTTCATTTGTCCACTGAGAAGCGCTGAGCTGCATCCCATGATATTAAGATGCATTACAAGGAACTACTTTGATAGAGTCCTCACAGTTATCAGAGAGTTTGGATAGTGGAACAAGATTTTCTTTCATTTTTTGTCACTGTTGTTTTAGAAGAAGATTCCTTGTGCTACTGCAAAGGAATCCTTGGTGTGGAATTACATAAATTAATCATTTTGTACACAGAGCTGGTTTTATCACAAATTTTAAAGGCAAGCAAAATTGGATTAATATACTTGCAATCTTTGTACCAGGCAACGAATAGTATGAACAAGGTTCAAATTTGAAACAGGTGCTAATGAGACAGTGATTAAAAACACAACCCATGATCCTGGAAAAACTGAGCTAAATTTTCTGATGCTCAAGAAGCTAATCTAACATAAATCAACTGGCTTAACAATACTATATTAAAAAGAGAAAAGAAAAACACTGACAAAGTAAATAAGGTGGGCATTCATCAGCTGTGTGTAGAAAAACACATTATCTCATACCCAAAACCCAGCAATTTTACAGTCCTGTCTTGGGGAGGCAATTGCTAAGGCCATTTGGCAAAAAAAGACAAAAAATCCAAGAAAAGCAACTGAAGGGCCATAGACTTTGTTTTCAGGTACTCAGCAGTGAAATAAGGATGAAAAAAAGACGGCTAGAATACAGTTTTGGCATTAGGGAATTGTGTCTGGAGCAAGGTCAGCTCTGAACACGAGTAAAATATGAGAATGACAACTATGAAGGGGAAGGAATTATTTTGAAGTGAAAGGTCAGTGGTGAATAAGTTGTGGGGATATTGAAGGTTCTGCTCTTAACAAAGGCCAGAGCCTCACTGCCTCAGCTATGGCAAATAATAAACTAAAATCATGCTACAAGGAAAAAAACTCTAATCTCAAATAAAAAAAAAATCACAATTTCCAGAGGCACAACAAGACAAGGAGACAGGAAAATAGAGATTATGCATGTCCTGTTGTGTGTCTAAGAGGGCATATAAAAGGTGTGGGGGATGAGCGCTGCTAACCCTGTGGCTGCACAGTTAGTATACGAGAGACTGCAGACTGTAAGATCTGTCTTTCCTGCAAACTCCCCAGCAAGGAGGACACAAACACAACACTGCTTTCCTTCCCTTCAACCGGTAGCAGTCAGACATTTCTCTGGATAAAAAAAAATTGAAAAAATAGCACAGCACTTCCTGTCTCCCCACCAGAGGGGGGATTAAAAAATTAAATTAAAAAAGGTAAATTAAAAAATCTGCGGTATGAAAACTTTGTCAAGTACATTGCATGTATGATGCATGAAGTATAATACCACCCAAAACTCACATTTTGTTTTACTCTTATTTACAGATTTAAATAGGTATCCTACATACAGACTTTCTAGTTATTTTATTATAAGTAATCCCATTCTAACCAGTTCCCTGCCAAAATGTAATACATTTTCTCACAGGCTAATTGCTTACTTGCGTACCTTTGTTTCTCCTGCACAGACTGGATTGCTTCAATGAACATACTTCAAGTAGCCAAACAATTTAAAAAATGCTTCAGAGGTAACCTCTATGTTCTAGGTAAAATAAACTAACTTAAGGCAAGTAGAATTATTTTTTTATTGACTTAAAAGCCTTTAAGTCTATAGATGGATAGGAAAAGGCTCATGAGACTTCTATTTCTGAAGGTAAGTCATATTCAGTAGGAGTTACACTGAAGCTTTTTATAAATAGTAGTAATTTAAACTAGCTGACTAACTTCTGATGCTGAAAAAAAATTCCTATGGAGCCTATCCCAATAGAATCAGAGTACTGTAGACAGAATCAGCCATCTCAAGGAGCTGAGATGACAAACTTTTCACTCTCAATTCCGAGCCAACCTTAGTTTGCTTTTGTATGAGACGTGCACANTCTCAAATAAAAAAAAAATCACAATTTCCAGGGGCACAACAAGACAAGGAGACAGGAAAATAGAGATTATGCATGTCCTGTTGTGTGTCTAAGAGGGCATATAAAAGGTGTGGGGGATGAGCGCTGCTAACCCTGTGGCTGCACAGTTAGTATACGAGAGACTGCAGACTGTAAGATCTGTCTTTCCTGCAAACTCCCCAGCAAGGAGGACACAAACACAACACTGCTTTCCTTCCCTTCAACCGGTAGCAGTCAGACATTTCTCTGGATAAAAAAAAATTGAAAAAATAGCACAGCACTTCCTGTCTCCCCACCAGAGGGGGGATTAAAAAATTAAATTAAAAAAGGTAAATTAAAAAATCTGCGGTATGAAAACTTTGTCAAGTACATTGCATGTATGATGCATGAAGTATAATACCACCCAAAACTCACATTTTGTTTTACTCTTATTTACAGATTTAAATAGGTATCCTACATACAGACTTTCTAGTTATTTTATTATAAGTAATCCCATTCTAACCAGTTCCCTGCCAAAATGTAATACATTTTCTCACAGGCTAATTGCTTACTTGCGTACCTTTGTTTCTCCTGCACAGACTGGATTGCTTCAATGAACATACTTCAAGTAGCCAAACAATTTAAAAAATGCTTCAGAGGTAACCTCTATGTTCTAGGTAAAATAAACTAACTTAAGGCAAGTAGATTTATTTTTTTATTGACTTAAAAGCCTTTAAGTCTATAGATGGATAGGAAAAGGCTCATGAGACTTCTATTTCTGAAGGTAAGTCATATTCAGTAGGAGTTACACTGAAGCTTTTTATAAATAGTAGTAATTTAAACTAGCTGACTAACTTCTGATGCTGAAAAAAAATTCCTATGGAGCCTATCCCAATAGAATCAGAGTACTGTAGACAGAATCAGCCATCTCAAGGAGCTGAGATGACAAACTTTTCACTCTCAATTCCGAGCCAACCTTAGTTTGCTTTTGTATGAGACGTGCACAGTTCCCCAAAATATCAAAACTATCCCTACATGGACCCAGCAGGAATGAGGGGTGAGAGGCAATTCAGGGATTGATAACCCACATTTAAATGACCAGAAGAGCCTATTTGCAATGGGCGCCAGGTATTTAAGGTCCCATCACTGCTGATGGAGATCTAGTAGATACAGTCAGTGGAGGCGCTTGCCCACATAGCTGATGAGATAAAGAGCTCTCTGGTCTCCACTGACTGTGCTGATTTCATCTTCTGCAACTACAGCAAGAACAGAGACACCTGGATCACATGTTGGTACCTCCACGAACACACCTGTGCAGGCTGCCCATTTGAGAGCTGAACGCTACCTTGTGTCCTTCTTTCAGCTATGATATTTTGTTACTTTTTGCAGCTGGACAAAGGTGAAGCACTGATAAACAGAGTACTTCAAAATCTATTTCCCATATCAAATCTCTGTGTGTTCCCTAACTAATTAACTTTTCTTCTCCAGAGTTATCAGGCTGGTACTCTCCATGAACAACACACTCACTTTCTAAGTAAGTTATGATCCTTCTCCACATTGCCAGGAAATGTGAAGTGTTGTTATGACACAATAGGCACTTCTGTGTGCCTCATCGCAAGGTGTCTTTGAAATCATGTAGGCCTTAAAGCAGGGTTTCTCCACTTTTAAATGAGAAAACATAGCAGGAGAGCTTAAAAAACATTTAGTTCCCAGCTTCATCACCACCTGGGCAGATCTGATTATTATACAATTGAGCAATCTCCTGCTAGCTGCACCATCACGAATTTTCTTAAAAGACCTGCCATTTACCATTTCTAACTGTAGCAGGGAATATGTGGAATATATGACTACTGTTTTGTGCCAAAACTAGAGGTGCTTGCTTTGGTTTAGAGACACTGATTATTTCACATCTAAACCAGCAGATTTATGTAGCTTAAACAATTTACATAAAGAAAAATGGATTTGCAAAGTAGCATTAAGGTACCTGAACCATATAGCCTTCACACCTGTACTATAAATGAACCACAAGTAGTCCTAATGCCCATGTGTGTGAAAAATGGTTTCCTTTAAGAGAACAGATGCTTCATTACTAATAGGACTCTCAAACATAAAAAATTAAAGGTTGTTGAAAACTGCCTGTTCAACCCCATACATTCACAATGAAAATTAGAAGCTCTTAATTAAGATCCATCCCATCAACATCAACATTGGGTTCTTGTAGGAAGCAGAAGTGGCAAAACCACAGAAAAGGGGCAATATTTAGTCATGAGTCTAAGAATACTGTCAGTATTTTTTTTTAGGAGAAGACAGCCATAGACAGGCATTTTCACAAATAGATAAATAAGAAAAAGAATGTTTATGAATATCATAAATCTGAAAAGAAACACTGACTGGTTACACCAAAGACCAAAAAGAAGCAGCAAAACACTACACTGTGGTGTAGAGACCTATCCAGAGCATACTATGCCTCCAGTCCCTTTCAACCCTTTTAAACCAAGCCTTCTCTGCTATTCCTTTTGACCTTACATGAGAAAGCTGCATGCAGTGTAGAAATCTTGAAATATTACATTGGAAATGTACACATTGGCAAGGCTAGGGAGAGGAGTATCATGCAGCCAAAAGCAGGAGGAAAGAGGATATGAACTCCAGGCAGAATGGAAGATTCCATCTACAGCCATCACCTAGAGAAGATATTGAGGGATGCGCTAAAGGAGGAGAAAGAGAAAGAGAGATATGGCAGCATGGCCAAGGTCTTTAGATGGGGATTAGCACAACAAAGAGGACAGCCACAGTCAACAGTTGTCAAGTACAGCATTTTCAGGGAAGATGCACCCATTTTCCAACCAAGAGGTCTGCTGCACCCATCCCTCTGACTACTCCCCACTTGGGAATCACGAATCAGAGAGACAACCTGATGACAGGTGGCATGGGAAAGGCCAAAGTACTCAATGTCTTTTCAGTTTTAGTCAAAACCTGCTCCCAGTTCTCTGCATGCACCAGCATGGTACCAGGAGAGAGACAGCCAGCAGTGGGAGAGGAACGGGTTGGGCAGTACTTGTACAAGTTGGGTGTGTTCAAAGCCAGAGTGCCATATGAGACTAATAGAACACATCTATGGTGTGACCACAAACTGACTGTTTATTATCTGTGGAAAATCATTACAATTACAGGAAGACAACTGAAGTTAACTGAGCATTATCACAGTCTTTTTTTTTTTTCACTGAAAGCAATACTGCTATTTGCTGAAGAGACAGTATTGAAGTGATCACACTTTGATAATATATATTTTATTTACTGTGGAAAAGTAATGGAAGTTTGGCAAGGAGGACTGTAAACACACTCAAGTGACTCGCATGTGGAGTGCTGGAAAACACATATATCATACTAATTGTTGTTTAGTCTTATGTGCTCAACAAGTAGGACATCTACACTTGGATAACATACACCTGGGATGGACTCAGGGGGACCTTAATGAACACGCCTGAGATTCTTGCCCTGCTGTTGAAGAGATCAAAGCACAGTGGAAAACTCTGCCTCACTGAATCCTTCAAGGACAGAAGAGCAAGTGTGAGCTCTCGCACTCCCTTGCTAACAAGGATTCTGTTGCTAATACCAGCTCTCTCACTCTGCGGCGCCTGTGGTCCCTGTTTGCGTGCCTCTGCCTAACCACTGCTTCAGAGATTCCTTGATCCATGAGTTATCAAGACTAAATTTGTTCTTTACCTTTTGTCCATGCTTTTGTGGTTTTTCCTGCATCCTGCCATAGACACGTTTACATAGACTAGAAATTGCTAGCACTTTTAAAACTCTCTGTAATTCCTACATTATCTTTACTCATTGAATTAATATTGAATATTAGAAAAATCTCTTAACAGATGCAAGATATCGAAATTAATTTATTTTCTTAAGTGAACAGTCAACATTTCTAAAATTAATACTTAGATATGTTAGAAATATTTAACTTTTGATCAATTTACTAGACAGACACTGCACTGTCATTGGATTAACTTTGCTTTACTTTTGAGCTACTTTACAGAAATATCTGTCCCATGGATTTACAGTTCATAGCAGTTCTTTTCTCTTGTAACATACAACTAGAAGAGGAGTGGGATTTTTTTTGCAATCATCTCAGCTTACTGAAGTTTGATGATTTTCAGTTTTTACTGTTAGTCTAACTCAGTCTCATTGTTCTGATCTTTACAGAATAATGCTGCCAAAATGTGAATCCTAAAGATACCCACGTATCTCTTTTTCTGTATGAATAGTCCTCTTCCTATTATTTTCACAAGTTACATTTATATGACATTCATATCCAGATTCAACTCCACACCTTCTCAACTTACAGAGTGATCTGGGTCTTTGCCTTTGTGCTTGTCATATCTAGTTGCACATGTAGTTACTGTCAGACTGTAAAACTAGAAAACATTTTCCTAGCCCATTAAAAATTTCAAGTTTTCCATCACTGAACACCAAAGCAATTCCAACAACCTTTCAAGACTTTTCATGAGATAAGCAATACTTTTTCCCTTAAGAGAAATGCACTTAAGGTGCTTAGTGAAGTGGGAGATCTATCTTAGGATCTGCCTGAATTATACCAAGAATTTTTACCTTAAATTCATCTTACTCAGACAGTACAGTTTGTTGAATACCTGTTAAACTCATAAGAACACTTGTAAAAAGCATGTGTGAGGTTGTTATTTTTTCCTAGCCTGGTTTTAACTAGAAATTACATAAAGGATTGACATTTGCTGCAGAAATAGCTATTTTATTAAAACTTTCCTATCACTCCAACAAAAATAGCAGAACTAGATTTACATTCATTTAAAAGAATTTAGGATTTCTATCCTTTCCATCCTAGTATCTAAATTAATTTAGTATCTCTAGAAATGCAAGAAGATTTTAAAAAATAACTCCTTAGACAAATATCTTTTTTGGTCAAATGTAAAAATTCATAGTGATGCTCCACTGTTACTTTTCAGCATTTCCAAGAACTGATCCCAGATTATATTATCGTTAACATATATAATAAACACAAGCTAACTCCAAAACTTCCCATTTTCACAAAATTGAAAACTGATCTCTTTGTGAACCTTTACATCTCAAGCCCCACCGAGACATTTATTTTGAGAGTCAAAGCCACTGAAGTTCCTTCTCTTTGATTTTTCAATAATCTATTTCAACAATAACCACCTAGAGAAAGACTTCTCCTGTTACGCTTTGCTACTCTGTCACTTTTTTAGCAAGTGCTCATATCTAAAATCCATTTCCTAGAGTAAAAGCTATTACTGATTGTAGTGTTGAGTGTTTCTTGGCCTGGTTTGCTGCTCTCAGGTAAAGAGGGGGCTAGGAAGAATACTTGGTGAACATTACCCCTGGAGCTGCCTCACAATACGAAGAAATAACCATCATAACATTGAGGAACACACTATACTGAAAGACGCACTCTGGATTTGTAACTGAGTGAGTAATACACAATACACCAACTAAGATGGTTAGGGATATATATATATATATATATATGCAGAGAATGAATATTAAAAGAGGGTTTGTCCCCACCAGAGATTGTTCCAAAGCCAAACTAATACAGAGCTGAAGAAGATTCCAATTCTTCTTAGGTATTTTAATGAAAGGCAGGGAAGGAGGGAAAGAAAGAAATATATTAAATGAATAAGGACCTTGTCAGGCCCTTCCTTGACAGACCTCCCTTATATTTTTATTGAAATTTAGCATTGATGAATTTGCTGGAAAGAAATGTTTTCTGATTGTAGACTGAGTACTATATTGGAGACTGGAGCACGTGGTATCCCTGTACCACTGCACTGTCCTTTAAAAGGTATCCACACTTCTATACAAATAGTCATTGCTTAAGATAGATAGCAATAATTTTAAAATATAATTTGTAAAGCCAAATAGATAGTGTATTATTTTCAAAATGTTGAAGCAGAAATCAAAATTATGAAGGAGCATTGCAGAAAATAATTATTGTAGACACAGGCAGAAATTGTTATGAAATTAATTAGAGTGTGCTATTAGTCACCTCATATATTGGAACAGAACTGAAAAGAAAAGGACAGTCTCAGCATTATATGTTAGGAAAGAGAAAAGGTAGATGCATTTTTGGTTTCCAAGCCAGCCGGAGAAATTACAAAGCATTTCTTACAAATCTCTAAGAATAACCACCAGAATAGCTAGGGTCAGTTCACCACTTGCTATTTTGCACAGCCTGTCTGAAATTATCCTAGAAGTCACAGATGTATTTCAGCACAGATCAAGCATGATATACAATTCCTCCACTACTTAAACCAAAGTGTTTGTCTCCCATCAAAGACTAAAACAGCAGCAGAGCAAGATCAATTTTAGCCCATAGCTTATGTATATATTTCAAACTTAAGAATCCTTTTCACTTTGGCCTTGCAAAGGGCAATAAATCAACACCAACAAATATCACCCACAGAAAAACTTCATGCAATCATACCCAACCCCCAGTGCCTACAAGCAACACTACCAGGGAGCAGGTACAGAAATGGTGTAAATAGACACTTGTAATTCCTTTGTGCTTTTTGCAAGTTCACAATGACCTGTAGATCAAGGATTTCCTGAGCCAGAAGTGATAATTTGTACGTAATAATATTCCTGGACTGACTTTTCGCATGAGTGTGTGTGTTTGTTTTTCAGAGTTCTGAAAGCTTCTGACATCTGCTTTTTAGTCTGGCCAATCACCCCCTGGCAGATCTGTGCATACTGTTAGAAGTTACCATTTTCTGTCCGTTTGAAACTGAGACCTGATCATTCCCTGCAATAATTTCTAATTATTTTACAAGAACAAAGGACTGTGTGATGTCGCGACGGAGGGAAGACAAGGATCTGCAGGCTTCGTTTATTCTCTTGCATTGCGGCCTTTTATTACTCTGCTAATTAGCTCATACATATTGCAAAAGCATAGCTCATCATTGGTTGCTTTCTTAGCTTACAGTTACACCTCTGAAGTCACCCCAGGGGGGCACAGGCTTCTTCTTCTTTTGCATGCTCGTTAACCACTATCTCTTGTTGTTAGCATTTCTAAAGGTCCACTATCTCCTACTGTTTGCATTTCTTAAAGTCAAGGGCATAACTCCCTTGGATGTTTTGTCCAAACCCAATTAAGTTTGCTATTTATCTCCACCTTGTTCTGCAAGCCTGAACATGTCTACATGCCCTTTGTCACACAGCCAGTTCTCTACAGTGTGAGCCGATACAGGCAGGACACAGGAACAACAACAAAGGACAGATTAAAGACAAAGCACAAATTTAATCTCAATACCTCCTGGATCAGGGAATCTCTGAAGCAGCACCCAGGCAAAGGCAAGCAAGAAAGGGGCACAGGTACCACAGAGTGAGAGAGTCCTTAATAACAAGGGAGTCCTGGTTAGCAGGGAGTGAGGGAGCAAGAGCGCTCACACTTGCTGTTCTGGTCTGTATTTCAAGGATTCTGGCAGGCAGAGTTTTCCACTGTGCTGTGACCTCTTCAGCAGCAGGGCAAGAAGCTCAGGCGTGTTCGATGAGGTGCTACCTGAGTCCAGGCCTACATTATCTAAGTGTGAATGTTCTACTCATTGAGCACACAAAACTAAACAACAATCAGTGTGATATATGTGTTTACCAGCACCCCACATGCAAGTCACTTGAACGTCTTTACAGTCCTCCTCACCAATCTTCCGTTACTTTCCCACGAGGACCATGAATACTCCTAGTTTATGTATCTTCTCTGCTCTACCTGTCATGTCCCCATCAGTCCTAGTTGGGACAGGTCTAGTCAGTCATTTCCTCATTTGAAAGCTATTTCCCACCATTGATTAGCTTTCTTGCCTCCTCAATACCTTTTCTGGTTCTCTATATGATTCTCATATTACTAGAACTACTGCTGCATACAGGATCTCCAGTTTGTAATACCAATTTGGCCACTAATATCATTTTACTTACTTTCTCTTCCATTCAGCTCCTTCCTAACACTTTGTTTCCTTCACCCACATACATATATTAAGCTAAAGTTTTTGCAGATACATTAGATTTGTTTCTGAAGTGATGATAAGATCATAAATGTGCCTGTAAAACTAGGATTGTTTGCCTCTCATACACATTGCTTTGTGCCTATCAGCACTGACTTTCTAATGTCACTTAATCATCCAAGTGCTGTGAAGTTCTTTCCCAGCTCTTTGCTGTCAGTTTTCTGGTTTTCATCAGCAAACCTTGAATGAAACCAATAAATTTTATGCATTCTTCATACCCATCTGTCTCATCACTTCATGACAGCATTAAATTTATATTTTAGGACACTTAGGTTTTACAGACCACTCAGATATGCATTTATATTAATGCCAACTGTAAATCAATGCACTGACACATTGTCATCATCAGTAAGCATTTGCAGCTACATTATAACTGATATTGAGACCACACAACCTAACCAAAACAATCCTCAGATCTTGATTTTGTAATCTACAATTAATATAAAATCACCATTGATCTTCTTTTGCTCTTTTGGTTAATAAACAAGTTATTAACTATTTCAAAACATCAATCAATCATATGTTTCAGGGAATTATTCCATTCTATACTGTGAAATTAATACTGTTAGCTTTTGGAAAACAAACACAAAAACAAACCAAAAAGACAAAGTCTTAATATAATCAATAATGTTTTGGCCATAAACATTTTGAAATTCCTAACTTGGGACACGTTATATGAATCCAAAACAGGAATTAAAAACATTAATTCAGCTGTTACTTTTGCTTATTTTAGGGAGGATTGTTGTAAAAGTTGACAGAAAATGGAAGTAAATGTTTGAATTTAAATATTCATATGAAAATACAGATTTGGAAATAATATTTGCAGTAAGAAATGATTTTAAGTTTTATAACTTTTTTTCAGTGAAGCATTTCCACAGAATTTTGAGTTAGTTCAAGTGTTTTCATACACATCTAGTAAGCTTTTTCTAAACTTTTTAGACCACTGTTTCTCTGACATGAGTAAAACCAAATGTTAATTAGGCTTTTATCTGCATTCTTGCATTCAGGTGTTTTAATCATTCACTTTACAGATATGCAACTTGTCTAGTTGATGTATTTCAATGTACTTGAAAGATCAAAGTAAAAGACAGGGATAAGACAAACATAATGCTTATCATTCACAGGGAATATGGAGTAGCACAAAAGTACAGACTCATTGGGCATCAAGTCTCAAAAAGCTACTTGAACCAAGTAATTTTTATAGGGACTTAGAAGAAAACAGGAGTTGCAAAGCCAGGGTCTATTTTTCTATAACCAAATCACAAATCACCTTCTCCAGAAGGGTAATGAGAGTGCAGATTTTGGGGACACGGGCAAGGGAAAGAGAGGACACATTTGATATCCCAGCTTGAATAATGATGTTCTTATGATTTCACACGCCACTGCAAAACAAACAAAGGTATAGATGAAAATACCGTAAAGTTTATGAAAACTGGTTGGAAAAATTGCTCTTGAAGGCTAATTTTCAGTACTTCCTTACAGAAGTTGTAGGAGAGAGCAGATTAAAAGAGGAAAAGAATGGAAGTTTACCAATACCTCCAAGCTGCTTTAAATAGCTCACATACTGGAGGAAAGGCAGAGAATAAAAAATGATCTTGTACAAACAGGAGATATGATCTGCAAAAGATGATGCTGTTTAATAGGGATGAGAGTTCAGAATTGCTCCCCATCAGGTACAGTTACTTAAATAAAAAATGGGTGGTAGCACATCTGCAGAAGAGAATCTGGAGTCATTGTGGATTGTAAAAACATTAATCATCTGTGCCATGCTGTCACAAAAGCCTTGTCACTACCCATGCCTCAACTGTAATACTGGATCCAGGTTTGACAGCCTCACTGTGGTAGAGTGTAGAAGGGACCACTGAGAGCAATCACAGGTCTACAACACAAGAGAAAAGATTCAATGGCTAAGGAAAAGAAAGCTGAGACAGAAATACCAACTTTCCAGTACATAACAGGTAGCTGTTAGGAGGAGCAGAAATTCTCTTCTCTGTATGCACCCTGAATCAAAAAAGTGCTAATGGGTGTGAAGCACATAAGAAAACACTTTCCATAGATGGGGCACTGAAAGAGATCACTGGAGTTTATGGTTTATCCTCCAACCAAGGGTAACAGGTAAAATGAACCCAACAGGAATGCCTCAGGCAGGCAGATGGACTAAACAAGCCTCTTAGTACCCTTTCCAAGAGTATGATTATGTGACATATCACACTTCAGTAGAATTTTTATGTGGTCATTTAACACATGCAATATCGCTTAGTCAAGCCACAGCCTTGAGTCACTCAGGAGCAATTCCATGACTGAAACAGATGGGAAGAGTTTAAAAATGCTGTATTCTTGAGTGTGATATCCAACATCCAAACACAAAAACATTTCTTTGCTCACTTTTAAACACTAGAAGGAAACTACCTTAAAAGGTTACTCTTCACAGTATGTGTGCAACTACTCACTCTTTAAGAACAAAAAACATGCAAACAAACAAACTCAAAACTGGTTTGAAAACCACAGTTCTGTCACCAAAACTCACTGGCCATCTGCTGTCTTTAATGAACTGCCAATAAAAATAAATTTAATAATTAATTGGACTTTTATATGTATATTTCTTAGCTGCTAATAAATCTCAATCATCTCAATGCCACGTGGTTACGAGTTTTGAATATTTTCATTAACCCAGTTCACATACTGTTTACTAAGCTTCTCAGTCTTTCTTAATGATGCATTTTTTTTCCAGGTTTGATCTTTTTCCCCACTCTGCTCTCACATCTTTTCTCTAATTGCTGCCTATTCAGCAGCTGTTTTTAGATTGGAAGGAAGAACAAACAACTACTTTCAAGATAGCTCTGGATCATTACAAGAAATATGGCGAATTACACATAGTCACCCCTGAAGCTCTTTACATCAGAAAATAAAGAAATATAAATGGCATTTTAGGCATTTTTTTTAATTATTTGACTTCCTAGAAATAAGGTTGATGTTATAACATTAAATGTTTATGCTAATCTGGGGGATTTACAGTGGTGTCCCTTATCTGCTCCATGCTGAAAAGTTCTTGCACTTTGGAAAGAGGTTTATTAATAAAACATTTGAGATGTTCCACCTTTCACTTTTCCAGAAGTTGTTTCTAATCTTCATTTTAAAAATATATTTTAAATTGAGTAATCTGTGATTTAAGGTGACCTATGAAGCGAAGAACTGTGGTCTACTTTTTACTAGTTTTGCAAAATAAGCTTGAGAAATTACCTAAAAAAAAAAAAAATCTCCCAAACAAAAGTGGTTTTAATTTAAAAATATCCATAATATCATCCATCTGGGAATCAGCATTGTTCTCTGGCATTGTGTCTGAGAATCAGCTTTGCTCAGTCAACTGAATAACATTTTCTGAGAATGAAAAACAGTCTATTGCTTTTGCAGGAAGATCTGTCAGCAGTGCACTGACTGGCTAAGAGTGCAGAGGCAAGCTTGTAACAAGGACAGTTTATCTCCTAAGTGTTTCAGGAGCTTGAATTTGGTAACCTAGACATAAATTTGTAGCCTCTAAGATATCACTACATAAAATTCCATCTCACTTCAGATCTCCAACTACTGCTTCTTTTTGGTTTTCCAGATTTCAGAATGACAGAAGTTACAAGGAAGCATAGATCCGCTTTAATTGGTATAACTGGCCAGCAGCTTTGTCAGTATATCAACTGATACAGTGCAGATAAAAGTCACAAGACCATTCTGCTATACTACCAAGGAAAACATTGCATTCTCTTAAGTCAATAAATTTCCATTGACTGAAATGACAGTTACACAATCACAGAATATTCATGGTTGGAAAGGACCTCAGAGATCATCAAGTCCAACCACATACACGCAAAAAAAACCCTACATATCAGGCACTTCAGCACACCCTTAAGTGCCACATCTACACATTTCTTAAATACATCCAAAGATGGTGACTCAATCTGGGTAGACTGTTCCAGTGCCTGACCACTCTCTCAGTAAACTAATTCTTCCTAGTATCTAATCTAAATCTTCCCTGCTGCAACTTCAGACCATTTTCTCTGGGAGAAAACCCAAAATAAAAAACAACAACCGTGCCCAACAGGCACTTGAG
>VXBJ01003721.1:8038-20324 GCA_013400055.1 Nycticryphes semicollaris
TTTACTTTTTCTCTCTAAAGCTTTCCTATGGAGCTCCATAGTGGGGATTCAATAGAATTTTGTACAGGGGAATAATTCTCTACTGAATTCTTCAGTTCTTTTTCAGAAGGGATCAGAGATGTGAAGCTTAACTGAGGGAGTTTAGTAAGTGTTTGAACAGGGTTGTATACATGCAAAGTACTATAGCAGACATGTGTGCAAAGTGTTATTATACATGCCCATTATTCTTAAGGTTGCAAAACAGTTTAAAATATTAACCCATATATTCACATTCTTGTAACTTTCATAAACCCTCACTTAATGGGCTGAGAAATGTCCTGCTTTCTCTTTGCTTGATAGCAATTTTCTTCCTGAAAGGTTGAGTAAATTCTCTCTAGCTGTCAGTGGTTCCTGTTTTTTTCCCAATTTATTAGGAAAAAAGTGAGTGTGGGGGAAAAAGTGGAAACACTTTTCCCTTTTCAATTATTCTAACAACCTTCTTTTAAGCAAGGTAGCAGACTAACCTGCCGGACTTTGAGCTGATAAATGGAGATAAACATAGGGTTTGTTGAAGGCCTCTGTCTTCTTTTGGTGTTTGAGTGGAACAAAAAAATGGAGGTCATGGCTTCTGATGCCATGACAAATTAAAAATGTCATTCTGGGCATCTTGAAGTCGATGGAGATCTTTCAGCCTGTTGGTTTAAAGAGAGAAGCATGATCCCTATAAAACCTGCTGGATAAGTGTCACAAATGACATTTCCTATAAGTGTTGGCTTACACTAGATCCCAGTTCTGTGTCATAGAAGGTAGTCACAGAAACATAAGTCCTGCTTCTCCATCCTTTTGTTAGAGTTGAAGACACACCTGCTCTTAAAAGATGCTGCCTTTTAAGTGTGGCTTTCAGGCCAGAACATTTTCTTCAGGCTTAGCTCAGTGAACAAGCCTCTCAGGGCCCTTGAGGAAAACCTTTGAAAAAAATAATGTGAGCAATAATTAAAATAATAATAAGCTGCAGCTTGACAATGGGTAGAGACTGGGGCTTTATTCAAACCTGCATCCAGCTGGGAAGCAGTGGTTGGGATGCTTCAGTTCAGGAGTCTCAGTTCAGGGCCATTGGAGCCCACAAACCAAAATTACTTTGGCTGGTACCTAAATGAAAGACTCAGGTTAAGAGACAGAGACCTATATGTTATCAGTAGAGAGAGGGGACATCTATGAGTGACTTGACCTTGGAGTCCTTTAAACTCTGACCTCATAGAATCATACAATAATTTGGGTAGGAAGGGACTTTAAAGGTCATTTGGTACAGGCCCCTGGCCATAAGCAGGGACATCTTCAACTAGATGAGGTTGCTCAGAGCCTTATCCAACCTGACCTGGAATGTTTTCAGGGATGCAGTATCTACCACCTCTCTGGGTGACCTATGTCAGTGTCTTCACCATTGTAATAAAGAATTTATTCCTTCTATCAAACCTAAACCCACTTTCTTTTTGGTTTAAAATCATTACCCATTGTTGTATCACAACAGATTAATAGGGTTTGCTAAAAAGTTTGTTCCCATCTTTATTATAAATCTACTTTAAACACTAAAGGGCTGCAGTGACTCTGCAGCTTTCTCTTTTCCAAGCTAAACAACCCCAACTCTTTCAACCTATTTTCATAGGAGAGGTGTTCCAACTGTCTGGTTATTTTTGTGGCCCTCCTCCAGACCCACTCCAACAGGTCCACGTCTTTCCTCTCCTGAAGGCTCCAGATCTAGATGCAGTACTTCAGGTGGAATAGATGGACATAATCACATTCCCTGACCTGCTGGCAACAGCATCTGATCTTTAACATCATCCTGAAGTCAGTGGCGTTATAAAGGAATAATAAGCCAGAGTTCTGGTCCTGCTTGAAATGGGATTTGAGTTGTGAATCTGGTGCTCCTGATCCTATTTTCCACCTTGGAGAGAGTTAGATGTGTGCAATGCTGCACAAAGAGCACAATGAAGTAGTTCAACTGGAGAGGCCTTTTGGGAGTGCAGGTACTCAGCAGGCTCTTATCTCCCTTCTGACTCAACTTCTCCCAGCACTTCTGTAACCGCTTCCTCTTCAGCCTCATTAGAAGCAAAGCTACTCCTTTCCCTTGCCCATAGCAGCTCTCAGTTATCTTGCCTTTTATTCCTGGCCTCGGGTCTTCCCACCGGCACACTCCTGACTAATGTTTATGCCTCTTGACGTCGCTGTCCTGACACCGTGAGTTGCTCTTTGCCCTGTGTGCATCCAGCCATGTCCACTTGTGTCCTGCGCTGCTTTTGCCTCCTGCTTTAGCTTCTGCAACCCATGAGGCTTTAAGGGTATTCCTTGTTTTGCTGACCCAGAAGTTCTCTTCTCTCTCAAAGCTGAAAGACTGGTACATTCTGCAAGTCAAATCAATCCCAGTGCTTTCCTTTAAATGCTCCAAATTATTGCTTTTCTTTTTGAATGCCCTTTCTATGCCTTGTTTTCCCACAGTTCCCCCTTGATGCTGGGGATGCTTGGTACATGATACAACACCAAGCAAGACACCACTTCTTATTCAGCATGGAAACACATAGTGGAAGCCTGCATGGACAAAATCCAACCTTTCTTATTCCTAGTCTCATTTGAAGCATGCAGGATCAAGTAATATGGGGTGTGTTGTTTGTACAGCTTCTGGACCACGCGCAGGAAAGATCCTGGACTGCCGCCTTTTTGGTCCTCCTTGTGCCATCACTTATGGCTCTGAGGAATGGATGCTGAGCCAAGACCTGGTGCATTCCCTATCAGATGTGCTGTTTTATTTTATTTACTTCTTTGTTTTTCCCGAAGGAAGGGAAAGCTGGTGTATTTGGCACTTGTGCAAGCCAAGATGAAATAATGGAGGAGGAAAAAAAAAAAAAAAAAGAAAAGGAGGAAGGAGGAATCCCATGGTGGCAGCAGTAAATAAAAACAAACCTCTTGTTAATGATTTATATAGAGAAATCATATTCCACATGTTTCAGGTTGCAGAGGGAAATGTTTGATCAGAGGGAGCAGGAGACATTATGGCCCTACAATGGTGGTGATGGAGGCTACTGTGTCTGATGGCAGCTCTCCAAAAGCAGAGTCGATCTAGGAAAGTTTGGTAGCACAGATGATGGAATTGTGCAGGCTTTTGCTTTTTGTGGCTGATCTCTGTGCCAATAGCCTTTCCCTAAATACCCATAAAACTTTCCATTTGTAGCCTGGAGTGGCTGCCACTACCTCCAGGATGGTACACTTGGCAAGGGTTGGCTGGAATGGAGTAAGCATTTGAAGTCTCCTTCTTGTATGTGTTGACACTTTTCCCCGAAGAGTTTTATGGCTGCTGTTAATGGAATAAGTTTTATCCTTAGAGTAGCATACATTGTGGTGCCCAGGACTATCATCTCAGGAGTCACCTTCGATTATACGTCTTGCCAAGAATGATGATGTTTGGTCTGGAAGCTCAGCAACCTGGTGTTGACCTGACGTAGGCAAATCTCCTGGCTTGGCTCTTTGTGTTGTAATGAGCTGGAGCACAGTTGGGATCTCAATCTGGTTTCTAGTGTCCCAGAGGCCTAATCTTCACAAGGGTGATAGGTAAAAAAGACACACCAACTCCTGATATCTTTGCAATCAAACTCTATTCCTTGACACAGAGGTGTAAATCCAGTGAACAAAGCCCAGATTTGGAGAGGTGCTGCAGCAGCATTTGGCTCAGAGGGCACAAGTGGGAGGAGGTTGGTCCTTAGTCTGGTCCTTCAGAGATCAGAAGTAAGAATGAGGAGATGTTTCCAGGTTTGTTGACTGTACTGTCTTTCTCAACACCCAGATACAGCTTTACGTTTTAAGTGAGTAGATTTATAAAATCTTGGTGCAGTTCTTAGGTGTGAGCTTGTAAAAGTCCTTGGGTATGGTGGTGGGCATCTCTCCTTCTATCACAGATGGGTGCTTTGCTATGCTGGCTGTTGCCACAGCTGTACCTTGGGCAGTATTGCTTTTATGGGCCTTGTGATTTATGGCCATGTCAGTTGTTTAATCATTCAGTTGGCCCTCCCTTACGCGCTGTACGATAGTTAGTTACTTACATAGAAAGGTGACTATCTGATCTAATTATGGACTCTCAAATCTAATTATGGAGTCAAATATGATTCCATAATCTACTCCTAATGTCTCTGTGTTGGGAAGACAGATACACGTGTGTGTAATGTGCACACTTACATGCCTCTGTAATTAGGGATATGCTTAGGCTCTCATTTATATCCGTCTCTTTGTCTTGAGGAGAGGATGCTTGCAGCCTCAACTGGTTGTGAGAGATCTTCAGGTTATCTTGTCTTTTCCCCTCCAGTGTGGCTTTTTTCTGGCTCCTTTTGCTGGGTTTAACTGAGACTGAGAAATCCATCAGCATTGGTCAGTCATGTTGGTGAAGGTGCAGAGGGCTGATAACACTTGGACTCAGGACAACACAATGGAAAGGAGCAAAGATTACATTTGTGTTCTGGTATCTGTCATTAATCCTTGCCCTTTGTTTTTGTGAGGATAAACCACACCTAGGGGAGCTTCCTTTCCCTTCAGAGAAAGGCCTCACATAACCCACACAAAATCAGAGGCAGAGGTGGAAGGACTGGAACAAAAGCATCTTTGGAAGCAAAGGGACTACATGGACAGGAACCACCTTTCTGCTGTGTAATATTATGCTCATCTGATTCACCCTACCAGTGAATCACATGCCATAGTTAGTTAGCTAGTTAGTTTGTTTTATAGATAATCTGTGGATTACAGGCATTCACATATGGTCATTCCACTCACAATTATTCTTATCAGTTTAAGATCTCATACTGCATCTGTCGTATACCCACATCCATTTTATACATTCCTGTGTCTGGGTACATCTTATAGAGGGGGATTTTAGCAATGTGTTTAAAATTGTCATGCAGTAGAGAGACAAATTTGCCCAGCACTGGAGACAGAGAAAGAATAAACACATCACAGAAGCAGAGAATGGCTGAGGCTGGAAGGACCTCTGGAGATTGTCTAGTCCACCATGCTGCTCAGCACAGGGTCACCTCAGGCAGGATGCTCAGGGCTGCCTCTGGTCAGGATCTGGATATCACCAGACTATCTCTGATTCCTTATTAAGAGAAGACATTCATTTGTTTTTCTTGAAGGGCAAGTCCTTCTGCTTTGTTTCTGTCCTGACTGACCCAAGGCAGGTGAAAGGGAGAGGGTGTTTCCTGTGAGATCTATAGTGTGGATGGAAAATAGCTATCACAGTCATTTTTCCATCTCCCTGCCAAAGCTGGATTGTTCTTTCAGAATATCATGACCACAGGAAGTAATGAAGTCTGTGATCTAAAGGTGCAATAAATCTAATTCCAGGGCTCTGAGAGGCANAAAAGCATCTTTGGAAGCAAAGGGACTACATGGACAGGAACCACCTTTCTGCTGTGTAATATTATGCTCATCTGATTCACCCTACCAGTGAATCACATGCCATAGTTAGTTAGCTAGTTAGTTTGTTTTATAGATAATCTGTGGATTACAGGCATTCACATATGGTCATTCCACTCACAATTATTCTTATCAGTTTAAGATCTCATACTGCATCTGTCGTATACCCACATCCATTTTATACATTCCTGTGTCTGGGTACATCTTATAGAGGGGGATTTTAGCAATGTGTTTAAAATTGTCATGCAGTAGAGAGACAAATTTGCCCAGCACTGGAGACAGAGAAAGAATAAACACATCACAGAAGCAGAGAATGGCTGAGGCTGGAAGGACCTCTGGAGATTGTCTAGTCCACCATGCTGCTCAGCACAGGGTCACCTCAGGCAGGATGCTCAGGGCTGCCTCTGGTCAGGATCTGGATATCACCAGACTATCTCTGATTCCTTATTAAGAGAAGACATTCATTTGTTTTTCTTGAAGGGCAAGTCCTTCTGCTTTGTTTCTGTCCTGACTGACCCAAGGCAGGTGAAAGGGAGAGGGTGTTTCCTGTGAGATCTATAGTGTGGATGGAAAATAGCTATCACAGTCATTTTTCCATCTCCCTGCCAAAGCTGGATTGTTCTTTCAGAATATCATGACCACAGGAAGTAATGAAGTCTGTGATCTAAAGGTGCAATAAATCTAATTCCAGGGCTCTGAGAGGCAGATAAAATACACTACAGGGACATGATATTGGTCCAGTATAAAACCATTCTCCTGGTTCAAATTTGTTAAAAATTTTTTGCAGTGAATTAATTTTAACCCAGCAGACTTTGTATTTCGTCACACTATGGCACTTGTTAGCACCATGCTTTATCCATCCTCTGGAAACTGCTTTTAAGTTGGCATGAAGATACTCTTAACCCTTGAATGCTCTGGTCCATTTGATAAAAGTATGATCAGAGTCTTGTTCCTGATCTGCATCAAACCTCTGCTGCTGGTCATCTGGCTGTGCACAGACCATGACCACAACCACACTGGAATTTCCCATTATCTTTTTTTTAAAGCAATAATGAAGAAATAAGTTGAGGCTATTTTTTATGTGTGTATTCCTACTGTGGGTTAACTGAGTGCAGTGCATGTTTCCATGTTGGGTTTCCATGTCCCATGATGGATTCTGAAGTTTCACTGACACTTCTCATAAAAGCAAGTTTCTGACCAAAACTTTCCCTTGGGTGTAATGTGGGTTGTCCATTGGCCTCTGGCCCAGAGGGAGCTTCATTTCAGTGGTAGCATATATAATCGAGGAAGCAACCTGGGAGTCTTTGGAGTGAAAGGTGATATCTCATCATTAAATATTGCTGCATAATCTCCAGTTCTTTGTGGTGAATGGTTTTAAAAAGATGGAGTATAAAAAAAGCTTCCAGGATTTCTGATATTTTGCAGAGATTAGGGGTTTAGCTTGCATGTCACATGAAGGAATGTGAGATCCAAAGGCAACATGACAGGCATGTGGTTTGGGAAGACATGGGCTCCTCTTCATATTCAGGATGACACTCTCAGACTCCTGCCTCAGTTTCTCCTCATTTGAAGGTGTTCGATGGAACTTTTTTTTTTTTTCTTTTTTCATCTTCCAGCATTTTTGACTCTGTGGATGAATCAAAAGCAGCCTCAGCAGCCACCGTCATGGCTGAGGTTAGTGTACTATGGGATTTGGGCAGCATCCCTTAATATTGCTCCAAGCTCTCTGCTTGAAGAGTGCTCCTGCTTGAGCAAATCAAGCTGCAGGACAAATTCAGGGCAGCTGAATCTGGCTGGGATATATTTATCTAATGAGCCTTTGCTTGTTACTAACATGGCTGTTCCTGTGTGTAGGGCAAAAGCCATGCCAGGTATTATGCCCACTTCCCTTTCATGGAGAATCCCAAACAGGTGGATTTGTCCCCCCTGCTGTGGGCTCTCACCTCTGTTTTTGTCATCAGAAAATTTTCAGTTTAATCACTTTATAGCCCTGGCATCTGAATACTTGAGTAGCTGCCTGAGGCAGAAGGGAGTTTATTCATAGGCCTTAACAGAAGGCATCTAGTGTGACCCAAAGGGGAGGTCTCATGCTTCAGGCTTTTGCCTCCAGGAGTGTGTTTGAGGTGCCCAGAGAAGCTGATAAGGAATGCATGAGCTACCGTAACAAGGCTGAGCACACAGGCCTTGATTATTTCTCAGTACTTATCAGAGGAAGCATGAATCTCTCCCTAATTAAGATCTAATGCTAACTTCTGTGAAATTTGTTGTCATTCACCTGTGAAGTATCCTCCTCAAATTTAACTTGACTGCAGGAAGCCTGCTAGCAGTAACACTTTCCTCCGGGAGTGTAATTTGGATGGTAAAATGCCTCTGTAGTTGCTTATTGAATGGGCTGAAGTACTGGTGAGCCTCGGAGGCCTGGAAGGGCAGTTTGGGTGAGCACTTAACAGTCTAGACAGCTCCCATCTCATGGGTGTTTAAAATAGAGCTAGAAGTCTCCTGGAAAATCCACTTTCTCCCTAGATTTCCAAATCTGCATGTTGCCAGCTAAGGCTGAAAAGTTGCTGGAGGAAAAGAGTTCATCACTGTCCCTTCAGTGCTTCTGCTTGAAGACAGCAGGCTAGGGAGGGAAGATGGGGAGGTTTCCAAAAGAGGTTACACGTTCAGAAGCCTGAAGTGAGGTTTCCTAATTAGTCAAAGCAAAGGTAGCCTGCCCAAACAAGAAAGACAAGTATAAATGTCCCTGCACCCCAGTCATTTAACAATTAACCCTGGAGGAGAGTAAGGAGATACCTAAAACAATGACCCAGTTAATTCTGTGTGGCGTTGGAGTGCAGGGTTATTTGTTGCTACCTGGGGGTCTGGTGATATCATCATCTTCAAGCTCTCAGCAGAACAGCAGGCCAATATTTTTAAGTGAGATTTTAAGGTGGATTTGGCATGAACTCACTCAACATAGATGTAATGCTATGCCTTTATTCATCTGTTGCTGCTTCTGCTGATCCGGAGGCACACGGCCAAGCAGGGGTGAGTGTTTGGGCATCATGACCCAGAGCTTGGGTTGAAGACCCACAACCAGAATTTGGACCAGAAGCTTGACTTTTTATTCACCCTCCATAAAACATTATGCAATAAGTGAAAATCTGAAAGGCCCTTCCTAGCTCAGAGCCATGAGTTTTATTTCAGCTCTCAGTGTAGGGGGATTAAACATAGGGTCCCAAGTGGGTTGGTTGATTACATCAGTGGCTGTGGTCCTTTTCCTGCACCCTTGGTGGTCATGGACTCATTCTGCTGCCCTGTGTGCTGAACTAGATGTTGTCTGCCAGAAGCTTTCTCTTTTTCTACCAGCAGTGAGAGAGGTTAAAAGCCTGTGGGCGGAGGCCAGCACAGAGTGCCCATTGTACATGCGTGCATACCAGAGCAGTAACTCCCTGGAATGCTGCACCGCCAAGCTTTTACCACCTTGTGTTTGTGTTGCAGCCCAGGAGTGTGTGTACATTGCGTCCCTCTCCAAGGAGATTAACAATGTGAAATGGCAGATAAATAGGACGGCCTCTGGTTTTTGATTTTCTGTTTTTTTTTNCTTGGGTCTATTAGTTCTTCTAGATCACCTTAAATGAGACCACTGATAGTAGCTCTGGGAAATGAGTCTTTTCCCAGTTGCCAGAAGATGTGCAACTTAAGCATAAGTGTTTTTATGATGTATTTCTATCTCTTATGAGCTACTGAAACCACCTCTAAGGCCAGATAGTGGATCAGGCTCCATGATAGTTCTTCCTTCCTTTTTTTTTTTTTTTTTGTTTTTTTTTTTTTTTTTTTATTTTTATTATTTTTTTTTTTTTTTTTCCTGCTTGGACTGTCAGCCTGTGCTATTTATGGGAGCTTTATTTGAATTTGTGTCTGCTGGGGCCTGGGTGGAGGTCACCCAATGATTTCATGCAGCTCTAGGGTGCTTAGGATTTTCCATTAGCAACCATATGTGCCAGGGTCAGAGAAGTGACCTGTGGTCACACTCCAGTAGAAATGTGAATATATAACTAATAAAAGGTGCTTGTTATTACTTCTCTTTGAATTTTAAACACACGCAAGGTATTTTTAAAAGGCAGAAAGAGGCGAGTGGTACAAAGCCACATGACTTTTCCTGATGAGCTGTGCCTCTAGAGTAGTATATGGTAATGCTGTTATGATTTAGTGATAGGTAGGGCAGGACATTCATCATTTTTGTTTCTTTCCTATCGTTTATTGCTGCTAAGAGTGGGCTGGGAAATCCCTGGCTGTGCTCAGATCTTCCTTGCAGTTGGTGGAGGGGTGGCGTTTGGCAGCATGGCAGAGCTAATCTATCAAGGAGCTACTGCTGAAAAGAGTAGGTCTGCACCTCCAGCACCTACTCCTGGCAGTGCCTTCTTGTTTCCTTCTCTGTATGCCAGAAGTGGTAGTCCTCTGGCCCACTAGGGAGTCATTTCTGTTAAAGCAGCAGAAAATATCTTTGTTTCTCTCCTGCAATTTTGTGGCCTAAAACTAGCTGTGGTGGGTGTGGGGGTTGGCTACAGGAGGGACATTAGGGAGGGTGTATGAGAACATCTGAATACCTTTAAAAACATCCTATGTGCATTTTTATATACATACTTTTTTTTTTTTTTTTTAATAAATGTTTGAAGTTTGGCTTAGCCTTCTTATGTCATTGAGTGATACATCTTTTGCCGCAGTTGAACATTCACAGCTTCCCACTAATTTTGGCCTAGACTTTGTCAGCTACTGCCTATGAGTGCTTCCATCTCAAAGGGTTCAATCTGTGATGTTTTAAAGGATGAGAGCACAATCTTTGCTTCAGTCAGCCAAAAGGCAGCAGTACCCAAGGGCATGAGGAACTCTGGAAAACATTGAGTTTAGTTTTCCTTCATCACCCTCAATATTCAAGTCTCTCTTATGCCGTGCAAGAGACCCAGCTGCATCCTTCTGCACTACCAGCATCCCAGGGAGCATCTTGGGCTTCAGGCAGTGTGTGCCTGGCCCAGAGTGTAATAAATAATTCATCCAATGCAGAATTTCCCCCAAGAGTAGCTGGCAGCTGAGGTCATTTATCTCTCTCACCTTGGAAGAGTGGAAACAAGGAGTTTGAAACTCTTCTGCCTGATCCATAGGGCAACACCAAATTTTCTATGCTCTGATCACTGGGTTATTGTTTAACCTAAGGCAAGCACCTGCCTCTATTTTTTCTTTGGTGGTTTTTTTTTTTCCCCCCTCCTCTAAAAAACCTTGTGGCAGCAACCACTTTGAAGTAACTAGGAGGTTCATGGGTGTGGAGAGCTAGTTACCCTCTAATTTATTTCCCAATCCAGAGATGAAGTTGTTTGCATTAATACACAGTTTTTCTTGTTTTTTGTATACCCATTCTCATCAATTTAGCAGTATACGTGGCTATTGCTCTTTGCTTTGTGATACCAGTTCCAGCCCTCAGAAATGTTGGCCTACACTGGTTCCCATTTTGCTTCAAGGAAGGCCCTTGAGATGCTGCAGGGGAAGCCCAAGCATGCCTCATTTCAGTCATCTCCACAATCGCATTCGATATGTGTATGTGTGCTAACTTCCTTTTTTTCTTCTCCTTTCTTTTGACAGTGGCAGATTTGGTCTCTTCTGAGCACCTTGCAGCCTCTGGGCGATCAGGACGTTGAATTTGGCGGACAGTTACCATTAATTTCTTGGGATCGTACCTGCCCTTGCTCTCCTCATCCTCTCCCGTGCTCCCTTTCCCTCTGACAAAACTCCAGGGCGTTGCAATATTGCCATGGAGCCCAGGGAGACATTGGGCAGCTCCCGGCAAAGGGGGAGTGAGGCAGACTTTCTGCCAGCTTCCATCACCTCTGCAAAGCCTCCGCCTGCCTCCAACTGCACAGGGGAGACAATGCTGCCTGCATCAGGCTCGGGGAAAGGGATCCCGGTGAGTGGTGAGAGAATGGAGCCTGAGGAAGAGGATGAATTGGGTTCTGGGAGAGACGTGGATTCAACTTCCAATGCAGACAGTGAGAAATGGGTGGCAGGAGATGGCCTGGAGGAGCAGGAATTTTCCATCAAGGAGGCTAACTTCACAGAGGGGAGTTTAAAACTGAAGATCCAGACCACCAAGAGAGCTAAAAAGCCCCCAAAGAACTTGGAGAACTATATTTGCCCTCCTGAGATCAAAATCACCATCAAGCAGTCTGGGGAGCAGAAGCTTTCCAGAGCTGGGAAAAACAGCAAAGCAGCTAAAGAAGAGGACAGATCACACTCCAAAAAGAAGGTAAGTCCTGTTCTTTCCCATATTTCCCCTTTTCTCCTGAAAGCAGAGGGAGAGTGTAGGATTAAACCCACTCAAACGCTTTGTGTCTAAAACATAACCGTTGCAAGGTTTGCAGAGCCTTCTTGGCTGTTGAGGAGGTAATACAGAGCAGGTATCATCATGCACTGCCACATGTGCTGCAGGGGTGATCTTGAACAACCCTTCAGATGAACCAGTTCAGAAGGGATCAAAAGTTCAGCTGGGCCTCTTCTATTTTTGTGTGTAATTGAGATTTAAGATTAACCATTACATGAGTGATAAATGAACATTACATGAGTGATAAATGAAGGAGCCCACTTTTGAACTGTTTTGTGTCTGAGTGCTAATGTTCAAGCCTTTCGGCGGTTAAAGTTTTTGACTACTTTTTAAAAATACAGGTATGTTCACAGTGAACAATTGAATCCATTCCTGTATACCAGGCAAAGGTCTCCATTATTCTTGATTACAGCATTGTGCTAGCAACATTACAGTTATGCTTCAGAAAATACTTCCATGATAAGTCTCATTTTCTTCCAGATATGTATCATTTTCTTGAAATAC
>VXBJ01003721.1:28454-41397 GCA_013400055.1 Nycticryphes semicollaris
TTTTTTTTTTCCTAAGAACACTGAAACTCGTGAAAGCTGGTTTCTGACCACTTTCCTCTTATGTGGCTTCTCTGGTGTCTAGTGACGAGTGAATTTTCTGTCCAAACCCTCTTAGGGAACTTCTCAAGGGTCCCTTTCTTCTGACCAGCAAAAAATTTGAACTTTTTTTTTTTTTTTCAATATCTTGTCTCAAAGGTTTCTATTCTTACACCAAAATTGATCAAAATTGGTCCAAATATGGCAAAAACATTGAGGAGAGGACCATGCAGGCAAGAAAGGGGTTTGTGTTTGCATTCACATACATACAAACACAGTGTGATCCTGTTAGCCTCGTTTCCTTAGGAAACCAGTCTAAAAATACCCAAAGTAAACATGCATTGTTTTGGTTTGTAATGCTATGACCATTCCAACTTTTGAACCTTAAAATTATTCTGTTTGATACATGACCCTCAAGGATAAGTCTGGTTAGCTGTGTTTCGTAAGAGTGTTACTTTCCATTTCTTGCCATGACCTCTAATGTGAATTAGACCAGTGGCTGTTGGTTCCTTCATTTCAGGACATGAAGTGCTATTTCTACATCATGACTATATTTGGATGCCAAGCTGCAGGCAGCTGCTATCAGGAGAGCGAATCTCAAGCCATAGTGCATACATCAGTAGCAGGACACAGCTTCCAAGTAGGATGATCAGTGTGGAAAATACTCTACTTCTCCAGGGTGGTATCAAGCAAAACCAATTGTTATTATCATTGTTTATTTGCGGTAGCTGTGAGCAGCAGTGAAAGGGACAGCAGAAGGGCTAAGGTGTCTACAGAAATGAGGTTGCATATTTGAGATGTGGCTTGAACTGTGGCCACTGTGGAAGGTAGTATTGCTGAACATGAGAACATGGTCATTCAAGATGCAGTGTCAACTGCAGCTGTGTTTGCAGATTTAAGAGTGTCTCTATGAGGCTTGTTTTAAGATTGTGCCTCTTGTTCCTATTGCACTTCAATATCTGCTGTTGGCAGGGCCTGTCCTCCTGCAAGAAGTTCACAAGCGCTGTAGAAATAAAAGGAGGAGAAATGAAACCATCTTGTCTCTTAGTACAGTATGTGAAACAGAGTAATGAGATTAAGTGACTCACTCAAGGAACCTGTCACAGGCCAGGATAACACTTCAGCCTTTTTCATTGAGCTTTGGTTGCTTAACCATGACACAACTGAGTCTCCCAGGTGGTGACTTGATCTTCAAGAGCTGGGTGCACAGCCCTTCTGGTAACCAGTTCTCTTCTACTTGTCATTGAAACTGGTGAATTTGTTTAAAAATTGTTAACTATCTTCATCTTCATTGATAGCTTTAAAATTTGTCTAAAAGAGTTAGGCTTGATGTAGAAATGAGGGCATGGAGTTTTGGGACCAGAGTGCAATCAGTCAATCTAGATGGCCTTCATAGTCCCTTCTGGTCTATAAACCCTGAAATGTGGTAAGACTCAAATGAGGAATATTTACCATAGGACTCATAATCTTCTGATCAGTTTCTCATGGTTCTCTGTCTCACCTGGGTGGCAAGGTTTGTAGAGAGAGATGGTATCTTTAATTGACATTGATGTTACAACAGCTCTGCCACTATAAACTTGGGTGGTTCATTGAAGAATTTCAGCACTTCACAGCATCGTAGCTTCATGTGAGCCTCTCTCCATCTGCACAGCTGAAAGATGAGAATCAGCCCAGAGGGGATTTGCAGGTAATTTTGCCTTGCCCAATGCTCTTGGGAGGAATGTGGTGGCACAAGTAAATGAGCCAGAGGCCATGGCTTGGTTCTTCTTCTCACTGATGGCTCTGTCTGACCAGGAGAGGGCCGAGCAGTGGATACTCAGATATGTCACCACCAATCATGCCCTTGCTTTACCATGGGGCAATGTCACTGATTCCCCATTGGTGCTTCTGTGAAAAGGCACTTCTGTAACGTGTTTGGCAAGGGTTTCCCAGGAGGGTACATAGAAATAGTTTCCTCATACTTTCGAGGTAGAGTCTACACTGTAATTTCTAAATATACTTTTTTTTTTTTTTTCTTTTAAAGCAGTCTCCCCTGTGCCTCAGTATGTGCTAAATATTGTACTGGCCTTGGCAGCTTCACCTAAGTTTTACCTGTGGTATTCCCAGGTGGGTAATTTGAGGAAAGCTCACCCCTAAAACTAAGGAAAAATGACCTGAGGGAGATATTTTTCTACTAGGAAACAGCAACACTAGCAGGGGCTTGCTGAGCCTTCATTTCTGCCTCTCACCAAAGTCTTTTCAGCTTTAGGGACAGTCTCTACATCAGTATCCTGCCTTCAAGGAACTTGTTTTGTTACATTTTCCACTGGGAACTGATGGCACTAGACTGACAGCGTGCTTTACTTCTTATATGCCATGTATGTGCAGATTAGATGGGGATAATTAACTTGTCCTGCCTATTTTCTGGAGTTGTGTTCACCAGTGCTCAGCTGAGTACTCTTTCCAAAGACAGTCTCTTGCGTTCCATGGGATACTTTTCTTCAATAATTTATGTAATCATTAGGATGAATTCCCTCCAGCCTTTTCTCTCTCTTGTCTTAATTCCATTGCATACTTGTAATTATATTCCTGAGCTGAAGGAGAGGTGGGGGGAAAAGATGGTTTCCTTCTCTAACTACAGCCCAGCAATTGCAAGAGGAACTGGGAAGAGTGTGATGGGGAGGGATCGATCTGTCCTTAGGTCATTGACTCTGGGTGTGGGCAGGAGCTGTTATTAGTCACTCAGGGACAGCAATTACCAATGTGCTTCATGGGAATTTGTGAAGCACAGGCCAGCTCTGCAGGAAGCCAACACATCCTTTGCCATTCCCCTGTGCTTTGGTTGGCAGACAGGGCCCATACCCATGTCGTGCTTCATTCTTGAAAGCAACTTGGGTACTTGGGATGTGGAGCCCTTAGGTCTGCTTGGGACACCCTTGGAAGGAGTGGGAATTGGGCTGTTGACATCATCTAAAGGGAAGAAGAAATTTTAAAGAAAAACTTGTAATGGACAGGCAGATCCTTAACCTGAGGCATTTGAGTGTAACAGAAGGACTGACAGTGACTTACCCTTGGCTTTCTGCATCTGAAGGAGTTTGTATTACTGACATGTATACTTTTGATAAAGTAGGACAGTTGCTAATTACTGCCTAAATAAACCTTTTACTATTACACTGTGAGATTGGCCACTGAACTTCACTTCCACCTGGTAAGATTTTGGCTTGGGGGTATTGTCCTAACGTGCTGAAAAGGTAGAGAAATGTGGAGAAACCCTGTCATTTTTCAGTCTATCTGGGCCTGACTTCACCTAATAAAACTTAGCATGAGGCTGTGGGGTAGAGCAGCTGCACACTGGAGATATAAGTTGACTCAGTCCATCTTGGCCACATGGTCTAATAGGCCTCTGTGAAATCCTTGGGTCAGAGGCCAGCCACCATGCCCATCTTTGTCACATCTCGGTGATGTGTATCCTGGCAGGTTTTTCTTTTTTGTTCCCTCCCCGGCATGGAAAGGACCATCTGCCGGGTTGGCTTTCAGAAGAATTTCGAAAAATACCAATTTCCCTTTGTTGTGAGAAAAGGGGTGGGGGGTGGGGGGAGACTGGGACAGAAGGGGGAAGGAGAGCCTGACCTAAAACCAAGCCAGTATTTGCAGGGTATTTAGAATAGCTCGTATTGTGTTTCGTTCTCCCCAAGGAAGGGTTGTCCTCTTTCTTCTTTTCTCTTTGATTCGATTCCCTGCCACTCTGCAAACAAGTCAGAAGCTGCAGCTGCTGCTGTCAGCTGGGAAGGGAGTCCCTTTGTTTAAAACCCATGTGTTAATCCCTGGTTAGAAAATGTTGAAATGCTTTATGCTCCCCTTATAGACCCCTTTGCTTCTGCTTTGCCTGTGGCTTTGCTGCCTGCCCACAGCCCTTGCCCCTTGCATCAAAATGCAGACAGAGGTTGATCCCAAACAGCCTCAACAAGAAGCACTGGTAAGATAAAGGTCTATAAATATATAAATCCAAAGAATGGACAAAGCAACCATTTCCAGTTTTTGAGAGTGGGGAAAGAGTTGTCAAGTGTGTTGTCTGGTCTGGCGAAAAATCATGTGGGTCCTTTGACAGTAAAGAAAGCTGGTTTTGTCGTGGCTGCTGGACACAAATAGGTAGAAAAATTTGCTCACAGGGGCTGTGCTTTGTTTCTGAGGAAAACCTAGCAGTCCATTGGGAGAGGAATTTAAACAGTGAGGTAAGGAGGAAGAAGGATTTGGGCTCTGCCAGATGGAGATGGCCATGTGGGTGGCAAGGGTCTGATGGGTAAATTGGAGGAGTGAGGTACTCAGAAAATTTATCATCAGGTGTGATGCCATAATTTTGAAAGGTGAATGTAAAGAGTGGCCTGAGGTTGAAAGGAGAGAGAAGAAAAGATTTTTGATTTTGACCATGGCTTTTTCTGAAAAATATCCTTCTATCTTTCCTACTGCATTGAGAAAATGAATCACCACAGAGGTACAGGGAAAGTAGTTAGATGGTGGATGGTATAGACAGAAAATTGAAGGTAGTGCCCTATAGCTTGTGTTGGAACATTACCAAAGAGTGAAGGTTTTCAGCACTTCCCAAGGTCCTTCTCAGTATGTGAGTGGAAAACTGAGGCAGACAGAGGTGTCTTATCCAGGAGCACCAGAGAAGGCATCATTCCTTCAGCTGCTCCGCCTGCAGCAAGGAACCCTGCACCTGCCTCTGCCTCCATCAGGCTCCCACCACCACCCAGCTCTCCCCATCCATGGGCTGCAACAAACAACCAGGGTCTCTGTGGGTCCTCCCTGCCACCTTCTCCCAGATCTGGTGATGGGGGCAAATTGGCGCTGCCCACCCACCATAGCATGGGGTGAGCTGGCAAGTGGCCCAAAGCTCTTGCGCGTGGGCTCCTTCCCAGTGGATTACCCACAACCTCTGCTCCCCATTTTGGGTGGTAGGAAGCAGCCAGCATTCTCTGTCTGTCCTCTACCCTGCTCCAGCCCCTTCCCTTCCATGGCCCCTCATTAATAAAGAGGCGTAATTTTGAGTCCTCCCTCCGTTCTGTCTGGTGTGAGGCCATTTGTGTGCCGGAGGAGGAGTGGCAGATCCGGCACTGGGGGGGCTGGCAGCGGGGGAGAGAGGGAAGGAAAAATCTTTTGTTTGTTCAAGTAATTTAGGCTTCAGATGTTTTTTTTNATTAAAATTTTTTTTTAAAAAAAAAAAAAAAAAACAAAAAAAAACCAAAACCAAAACAAAACCAAAACAAAACTTGATCAGAGCTGGTAAAGGTGTGCTTATGGAACCTGATAATATCTCAGTAGCAGAAGGAACAAACCACAACAAAGAAGTATGGATTTAAGCACTTTGGCTTTGTTTCTCAGGTTTGTCAGGAAAGATGTGATCAATTAAAAAAAAAATAAAAAAACCAAAAAAACCCCCCAAAAAAACACAATAAGACCAAAACCAAACAAACAGAAGTAAAATCCAATTTTGATCTTCACAAGATCTCCACATCCCAGTGCTGTCTTTATTTGTGAAGGACTAAAAGTGGGCCATGGGCTGAAGTCCCCATCCATTCCTGGTTGTTGCTGCCAGGTGTTTGTTTTGTGTATCCTCTGCTTAGCCAGACTGAGGGGAAGGATAGGAGAGTTGCTGGATTTTTCAGCCAATGGATTTTGCTTTCTGATTTATATGTGCAAGCACATTGTCTTTAGATTTGAGACTTTCTACTTCATGTGTGCTAAGACATTGCCTTAGGTGTCTAGATTGTGGCTGTCCTATGTGTCTTTGTTCCCAACCATTCTCATTAGACATCTTGCTTTTTTTAAAATGGGAACCGAAATTCAAATTATAAAAAAAAAAAAAAACAAAACCATTTTTTCTGTTTGTTTAGGTTCAGTAAAACTCACCTTTAAATGTCATTGAAGGACCTAAACTAAGTAGGTGTCTGCTTTGTGGTTGGTTTTGCTGTCGAAACACTTGCATTTCAGCTGTTTGGAAGTTGTGGAAAAAAACGTACATGGTATAGGCAGAATTTTTTTTTTTCTTTCTTTCTTTCTTTAAGGTAGAGAACAGACTAATGGTGTGAAAGAATGAATTAGTTATGGCGAATCTTACTAGTATCCATTGTAAGCAGAGAAGTAAAGACATATGGGAGCACTTGCAAAATTATTCCTTGTTTATTCAGCTTTGTAACCGAAGCAAATTTTTTTGCATAGTGTCATTTATTTGGCAACTGGAGGGGTGTGGACAGTGTGTGTATATGTAGCAAAAAGGGGGGAAGGGGGAACACAGTATTGGTATTCCATTAAAACTGATGCTC
Source organism: Nycticryphes semicollaris (assembly GCA_013400055.1). NCBI lineage: Eukaryota > Metazoa > Chordata > Aves > Charadriiformes > Rostratulidae > Nycticryphes > Nycticryphes semicollaris. The sequence continues at coordinate 34,793 of VXBJ01003721.1, forward strand.
AGTGCTTTGTTTGTCAGGTTTTGGCAAGGCTTTTTGCTTTGAAAGCCATTCAGAGAGGATCAGAGCGGATGGCAGGGAGATCCTGTCTGTGTTATTTTTTGGACATTCCCATTGAAAGTCTCAGATTGTTGTCCTTTTTCCCCCCTTCCCCCACTTGTGTGTGTTTTTCTTTCTTCCTTCCTTTCCTCTTTTCTTCTTGAGAACTTTTTTTTTTTTTTTAAAAAACTTATATTTTTAATGATGCAACATCACTTAAAAGCCAAGTACATTTCTGATGAAGCAAGCTGTGGATATTTTATTTCTGTCTGCCAAGATATCGGAAAATCTCCTTCTGAAGTGGTATGAACAGTGTTAGGAGGGAAAATTGGGTAGTGATAGGAAGCCAAACTGCAGTTTTGGGAGGTTCAGCTCAACAGCAGCACATTTCCCTGAGAGATCAGCAGCTGTTTGAAGCCCAGGCAGCAAGTGTAGATTGACGGTCTCTGATAAAACAACTTTAGTGACTTGTATGACACGCACTTGCGACCTCTGTATTTTATAAGCCCTTGTGGTGGAGAAGGCCAGCTGTAGATAGACTGGAAAACTGAACTATGCCCTGGCTCTTCATGGTGGTCTTGCCATGTCACTGTTGAGATTCATTGGTCTGAGGCAGCCTGGAAGGCTTTTGTTCTGCCATCATCCGCACTCAGGTTGTGCTGGGAAGAGAGAACTTCATTGCCTTGCATTCCTGGCATAAGCAGTTTTCCCAAGCAATAATTTAGCTTCATATAACACTGGAAATGTGTCCAGTACTTTTCATGTGGAAGTCTTCACTGAAGTCCTTCACAACCTTTGTGCATGAAATCCAGGAAAACTGAGCCTCGTCCAATCAGTTAAGGCATTTGGCTAGCCCAGGTCTATCAGTGGGGATGTGCACACACAGAGAAGATGGGAGGTCTTGGCTGGAGCTGGTATCCAAAAGTTCAGGTGATTCATCCAAAGCTTATCCAGATGATTAAATGTTTTAAGCTAAGCTGGAAATCTCGAGGAAACAAGCTTTCTCATGCTTATTCTGTCAGTGATTATTCCTAGCCAGAAGCAGGTATTTAAATCCCCGAATCTTTACATCTAATATCAGAATTGCTTTTGCACAGGAAAAAAGCATACAAGGACATTAAGCGTTGGCCTAGAAAAGTGAATAAATGAACTCTAGAGACTTTATTTAACTACTCTAACCTCTTAAGACAGTTCAGTGCAGGTTTTTGGGTTTTTTTTTTTTTGAGTTCGAGGTGATGATTCATGTTGGTTTTCAGATTGCTTGAACCTATATACCCACATCCTCAATTATTTTTTTTTAACTGGTGCATGGAGGGAACCCACTTCAGAAACTTTCATTTCATTCTTAATTGACTGAAAGCTCAGAAGTCTTTCACTTGCATTGGAGCACCTGAGTTTCAATGCTATAGCTGCAAGAGGTCTGCTCAGATGGTAGTGGGTGACCCAGGGTACATGAAATGATGTCACTTAAAGTGCATTTTGGTGGTGAGAATAGTCTACAGAAGGGAATAAAGAAACCTAAACTAAACCTCACCTTCCTCTTGCTGTTACCTCTTGCTAGACGCTGAACATCCTCTTGGCAGGATTTTTGCTCTGCAGTGCTGACTTTTATGTCTGCATTATTAAAATTTGGCAGCTTATTCTTGTTACCTACTGAATGAGCCTTCTGCTTGGAGGACCTTCCCTTGCTCCTGGGGCATCATGGTTCCTCTGCCCAGTGAGGGTTTCCCTTCAAGAGCTTCCAGTGATAAGGGCTTCCCTGGTCTGGCATGCTGAGAAAGGAGCCAAGCAACAGTCTCAGCCTAGACAAAAGGCAAACTCGACCTACTATTTATGTAGTTACTTAAACATGATTTAACTTAAATAATGCACACTGTGACTTGGCCAGGGGAGAGGGGGAAGGGGAGGAGAGGGGCTTATTTCTAATGAGCCGGGAGACAGCACAATTAATTACATATGAAGGACAGATAACAGACAGCAAACTGTCTACAGTACAGAGAAACAAAATACCAATGTGAACAATTAAAGCATCCACGTGACAGAAGGGTCAGTGATTTCTCATAGAGTGGGTGGCTAAGCATGGCCCCAGGAGAGCTGTCAGCCCAGGGTCGGGGGAGAGGCTGGGTGGACACAGGCTTTTGGGGTCCTCTGTCATCAAAGTCGAGCCAGGTGCTTCTGATGCTGACAGGCTGGGATCTGGGCATTATTTTCATCGCATGTGCTTTTGACAGTGGAACTTTGGCTACTAATCTGGGTGACACATGAGACAAGGAGGATAGTGGTCGAGGTGGGAGAAGAAGAGCAAATGCTCTGCAGACAATTAGGTACCTGCCTCAGGTTGCTGCCAGCCAGACGGACAAGAGCTGATGACAGAAACCTTCTTCTTTTTTTTTTTTTTTTTTTATTGGTCTTAAAGGTGTTAATTTTCCTCATCATCTTCCGGATGTGGAAGCACAAATCTCAGCTGCTAGTGTATCGAATTCTTTGAGTAGTGTGGTAAGAGATTTTCACCCTCTGTGCTCCATACACCTCCTCCCTTCCCCTCCCAAATTGTAATATCGGGGTCTGGCATAAGTTATCCCCTTCACTCCTTTCATCCTCCCTGCCAGCCCAGCCCTCAGTCAGCTCCTGGCTGTAAAGATTTGAAGGTAAAGGCCAATGGATTAGCCTAGGGAAGGGCCAAAGGTTAAATGAGCGGGGCTAGCAGAATGCAAAGGGCTACGATTGAAATATTTGCTGAATGCTGACAGGCAGCAGAATAGAGGCAGACAAGTGGCAAATTCCTGTTTTCTCCTCTAATTGAGAAAATATTTTGAGTGGTATTCAGGCAGCCTGCAAATCAAGACTCTGGGAAAGTCAGCCAGCCGGGGAGGGAAACGAGGGGACTTCAGTGGAAACACCATTCCCGCTGAACCCATTTCCGAAACCTTTGCACTTAGATTTGTGGAAATCCCTGGTGTCTGATGCTTACTTTTGCTTGGTCATTTTTCCCATCCAACTGTGACATCAAAATATTCCCCTTCTGAACTTAAAGTGTCTCCCAATCAGAATTTCTGATCTTTTTGTGGCCGCAGAAGGCTTGCTTTGCAAGCCTGGATTCTTTCGTGGAAGTGTTATCGTGGTGTGCTATATGGGTGTTGTGAGGATCCAGCTATCATTTGCTGGGCAGAAGCTGAACAAGCTGTTTTCAGCACATGATGTGGATTAGATTTGATGGTGTGTCAACTACTCAACCCTTGAGTATGTCCCCTTTGTAGCATGGACAATACTCGGCTGCCTTTCAAGCCCGACTGATGTGTTATGCCAGTTCACCAATGTTACAGTCATTGTGAAAGTGAAAGATTTCTGCTGCATCATAGATCAGCTGCACTGAGTCCTGCTTTGACCCATCCCTCCAGCATCCTTTCCTTGCTCTTGGATGTGGGTGGGAGGCTCCCATGGTGCTTGGGAGAAGGAAATTCTGGGCTCATGTGACCAAAAGCAGTTAGCTGGCCTTTCACACCCTGACATCTTCCTCCAAGGGATGATTTAATCCTGCACAACCCCTCTGCCCTAAGCCTTCTGGCTCCCCCTTCCCCTGCTGCTCCGGCTGAAGCTGATAATGCACTGAAAAGGTTTCAATTAATGTAATTTCCTTCTTACTTAGCAATCTGTGATTAGTTAAGGACCTGGGGAGAAGGGGAAGAAAGATGTAAAAAGAAGCAGTTCCTTGAGCCAAAAAGCAGCACAAGGGTCAGCAGAGTTTACATTTACTTCTATATACTTATATCATAAAACTTGGAAAGTAGCTTATAAAATGTTTTCTGGAGAATGCCATAGCTGCAGCAGAGTAAGATTTTGGCAGAGTTATATCCTATTCATGGCCAGCAAGTTGTGTTGTGTTTGGGTCCTCAAAGTCTTATGTGCTCCTTAAAGATACCCAAGAGGCAGTCAGGAGATTTTTATAAAGCCAATATGGAATTGGTTAAAACTTCAGCCTTCATCAGCAGGTCCAAAAACTTTGTTGTTAAGCAAAGTGAAAGCACTTGCCTTGCATTGTGGAGTGTCTTCTAGTGGGACGTACTGAGGTTGGCTAGGGTTCCCTTTTGCTGGCCTTGCCTTATAGCTGGCCCTGAAAAGTAACAGACCAGGTTGGGTTGATATGCCTGTTCCCTAAGCAAGGCAAGGAACAGACCCTTTCTAGGCGCATGGCCAGATTTGTGCCTTGATTCAGGAGGCTATAAGGGGAGCAGGCAGCATGTTCACCACCTTACGGTGGGAAAACTGAGGCACTAACATGCCTCCTCTCTGCTCTGTATCAACAAGAGTTGAAAGTGAAATCCTCTCTCTCATTCAGTCACCAAACCATCCTCCTGCCTTTAAATCATGGGTTTGTCTTGACCTTCCCGTACCCCCCTTAGTTGCTGCCGGGGTTGCACAAGTGAGAACAAAGTGACGCTTGTTTGCCTCGTCCAAAGAGCTCGCTCAAGCAGGTGATTGTCTTGCCTCCTTTTTCAGTCCCAAAACAAAGTGTTGAAAGTCTTGTCCTGGGATGTAAAACATCCCGTGTGTTCCCTCAGGACTGGATTTTTGCTTTCTGAGTGCTAGTGGCACTGAAAGGAAAAGAGGTCAAAATTGCAGGGTAGGGGGAATAATTCCCAGGTGCTGAAATTAGGAGAAAGACGTGAGCGCTCATCCTCTGTGTTCCTCACAGGGCAGGGGGCAAGGGATTTTTAACAACTCCAGCTGCAATTGCTAAAGACCTGATGCTTCATTTGTAACCCTGCCAGAAAAAAACCTGAGCGCGAGGGTGAGAAATCAATCAAAATCAGTTAATGAACCCCGTATTGTTTATTTGGTTTGGGGATGTCAAAAGGCAAGCGGATTTGAGACCAACACGAAACCTTGTCTTGCAGCTCAGACCATGATTCTCAGCTGTGAACTGCTGCTCACCTTCAAAAGGGAAGTATTTTCTTTCTTGGCTCAGCAAGGTTTGGTTTTATTTAATCATTATTATTTTCAGCACATGTGCTGCATCACATCTGTGTGAAGGTTTGGGGCTTAAATTCCAAAGGAGTTTGGACCTCAAAACCCAGGGGCACCTAGTATGCAAGCCAAGGAATTGGAAACATGGATTTTTTTGCTTAAAAATGAGAATAGCAAGCTATTAAACTTCCTCTGTTTTGATGTCCCTCTCTGTAAATAAGGCATATGGCAGCACACACCATTCTCTATGATAAAGAAGGTAGCTCCTAAGGTCTACAAAGCATTTTGAACCCCAGAGTGATATCTAAATGTTGTTTCATTTTATTTGGCCTGCTCTGGTCTCTAGTCAGAACAAGAGAAATACAAAAAGATCTTGAGTCAGCAATGGTTTTGGTTTTTGTTTGCATTTGAAGTCCCAGAAATGAAAAGGGGAGGAGGGGGAGTGAGACAGGAAAGATAAACTGAAACTAAAAAGGAGACTTGAAGAAGCCAAAGAGGAACGGAAACTCTGAGCTTTACCAGGGTGTCTTCAGCTGTAACGATCTGAAGGCTGGGCTCACTCTACAGTGGGAAATCATACATTTTCATGTAACAAAAAGAGAAGACCTACCCTCAGGGGACTGCTAAGTTTGGTCACCTTAACAGTTTCGGTTTCTAAAATAATACCCATAATATCAACCTCTTTTAGTAGAGGGATTTTTTTTATGGGGAGAGACAGACTGCTTTGGATGTCAGTTTTCAGGGGAAACTGAGGCTCATAGCTGAAACCTGAGTTGCCACAGGCTATTCATACATTATATCGCTGTTCCAAAAAGCTTAAATTTCACAATTTCCAGGCTAGTGCTTTATCCTTGAGGCCATAATATTTCTTCTGGGTCATCTGCTCAGTTGCTCAGGAGTTTATTCTGAGAAGAACCAGCTTCTGATCAGAAGTTTAGAAACTTGCCCCATTCACGAAACAAATTTATGTGGGTTTTTTTTCCCCTCCCTGCATGTGGTTTCTCATTCTCAATGGCTTATTTCTCTGGAAGAGGTTAAAAAAGCCTCCTACCAGCTTTGTGACACAGAGTTTCAGAGAAGAAGTGAGCAAAACCAAGTCTGGGTAAATGTCTTGTTTGGGTGTTTGTAATCTGACTCAGCAGCCCAGATCTTGATTTTTATCTTCTCAAGTGGGTGGGAGGGATGGGTGATAACAGTTCAAAGCTACACAGTTCCTAGTATCTGGGACTGAAAGGAAGGATGGTATTTTACAGTAAGGGATGTCAACATCATAATATTATTAACTCAGTTGCTTGCCCTCTTGCCCTGTTGCTGCAATATTTTGCTACTGGGATAGTGTCTCAGTTCATTCCAATTTCATAAAGGACACTTCATTTTTTTCGAATATTTTAGGAATTATACAAGTACTGCATCCTTCCCCCATGTATTTTACTTGTTACACTTCAAGCAAATATGATGAGCAAGCATAGCTGAAAGTGAACATAAAATGTTAAAAGCATGGTGAAGTAACATGGGTGGCAGAAAAAGAAAATGAAGTTTGGTCAGCTTATGAGTTTTTTTTTTTTTTTTTTTTTTTTTGGGTGTGGAAGGAACCTTAAAGATTA
>VXBJ01003721.1:45241-69236 GCA_013400055.1 Nycticryphes semicollaris
ACAAGATCTAATAACAAAAAAAAAAAATAAAAAAAAAATCAAACCAAAAAAACCCAAAACACCAAAGAGATAAAAAGAACAGTAAAAGTTGTTGAAAAAGCAGATTTGTTCCCCCTTTTCATTGTTCTATATAAATGGCTTAGTAGAAGGTCTTTATAAAAAATAAATTTTCAAGTTAAACTATTTTCCTAATCTTGAAGTTTTCATTTCAGCTTGAAAAATAAACATAACTTCTGTTATTCCCACAGCTCTGCTCCCAGAATTTGTCCCCGCTCTGGCACAAATGTTTAGTGGTGGTGAGCCACACCATTTCTTGAGTTACTCTCTTTTCTTTAACCTTTTTTTTTTTTAAAAAAATAATTCTCTGTGCTCAGCACTTTGCAGGGCTGAAGACTTCTCCATGTTTAGAAAACTAGTTTGGAATAACGAGGTTTTTGGAATAATTTTGGTTTTTTCTTTCTGTTTTTTTTTTTTTTTCTTTCTTCTCCTCTGGTTTTGCCAGATTGGGAGCTCTAGAAATTTGTGTGCATCAAAGCCAGGGCAGTCCTACAACTCTCTCCACACCTGTGCCATTTCTCCTTACTCTTCTGCCTGTCCTGCTGTATAAAAAAATAGGGTGATTTGGAAAGGAAAACCTCAGCCCAACAGCACAGTTGTCATGCTCTGAAGAAACAGTGGGTTTTTCTCCAGGAGATGAGGATATCCCTTTGCCTTCTCTGCCTGGACGTTTCTCAGTGTGAAGCTCCTTGCTGGAGTGTGGTGCCTTCTTGCCAGGGGAGCAGCACATGAGCTGATCTCTCTGAACAGGTTAAATAAACAGGACTGTGCTTGGGTTAATTGTCACTGGTTCTGCTGCTCTCCATTACTGATCTATCTGGGAGCCTGGCCAAGGAGCAGATGCTAGAGACAGCATCATCACCTCCCTCCTTGTCCTCATTGTGTCTGGCTTTATCTTTCTTCTTCTTCTTCTCCCCCTCAACCCTTTTTCTTCTTTTTTNACATCCAAAAGCTCCCTTTTTTCCTTTGTTTTTTTTTTTTTATTTTTTTATTTTCTTTTCCCTTATTTTTTTTTCCCTTTGGCTGAGCAAATAGGCCAGATGGCAGTGAGGGGAACAGACAACAAGTGAGCCATGGCATATGGGCAGCCTGTTTAATTTCGACTCCTGTTGGGAAGTAGCTTGCAGGGAGATAAGTTACAAAAGCAGCAGAGGAGAAGAAGTGTGTGTCAGAGGGGAGGGGAAGGAGAAGAGGGAGACCCTTTTTTGGGATGAAGCAGTCGAGCTGAGAGAATCTGAGGTGCAGGGGACCAAAGCCCTGACCACATTCCTGACACAAAACAATAAATTAGCTGTTTCCATGTCAGTTTGTGCAGGAAGTCTTGTCAGCTGCACACAGGGAGGAAAGATGGAGATGTATTTCTTCAAATGAGGAGGAGGACGTGTCTCCAATTTCCACCTCACCCTCCCTCCCCCAGACAAGCTTCATCCAGTCTTGGGAGCTGGGATGTGAAGACGTTTTCCCAGCTGCAGAAGACGAATCATGTTGCTCAAGTTTATTTTTATCTCTACATATGATTGTGTATGTTTTGCTTATATTTTACTCTGGGTATCAACATGAGATAATCCACTGTAGTCTTCTTTGAAGCAAAAGGCATGACTTTTTAAAGTTTTGTTACAAAATTAAGTAAAAAGTTGCTAAAAAAACAAAAAGAAGAGCAGTTTAGTAATAATGTAGTTTATAGCTATTCTCTTTTCCCCCTCCCTTCCCTTTTGGCATTAATTCTTCTCTTTTCTGTTTTGCTTTTTGGATTCAGTATGCTAACTATCAGCTTCTTGCTATCTATTCACGTCAATCATGCATTTTGGATATTGCTGATGGAGATTAAAGTGAGTTTTGCCTTGAAAGTGTCTCAAAGATATAGGAACAAAGATAGAATTAATTGCAGTAAATTATATATATGTGAGGCTTCCTGGATTCATTTTGATGGGCTGGGACTTTGGGAGACAGTGAGGAGAGGTAGGTGTACCTTTCTTCCTTTTTATAAGTGTGTTGATTTTGCATCAGAATTTCACTGAAATGTGGTTAAAAATACCCACAGAATTTAGGAACCTGGAAAGTTTTTCTCCTACTGATGCTTAGTGAGAATTGGGGTTCCTTGGTACAGGCTCTCTTCTCCTTGACGCTAGAGACATTTTAAAAAAATCTCTCATTTTGGCCAACAACATCCAAATTTTTTCTTGTTTGCTTCTTTTTGATGGGAACCAGCATGGATTCCCAGTACAATCTTTACCTATGGCGACCATTCGGAGCTCTCTGAGTATTATCTGTATCCTGACCAGCAGAGTGGGACTCTGTCTCAACATGTCCATGGATAGGGATTCACCTGTTAGCTCCTTGCTTGTGCTTGGCAAATCTCTAAAACCAATTAGCTCTGGAAATCTTGAGCACTGTTGGCAGGTTGTAGACAATCCTGGATTGTGTTTGTGCTCCATGTCTGCACAAAGAACTTTTTATATGACATTAATTCTGCAGAGTTTTTAATCACCAGAGGATCTGTGGAAAAATGATTATGCATCACTGTTTGGTGGAGCAGAATTTTAACTTCTAGCTCAGGCATTCCTCCACTGATTAGTTTTAACATGAAATAGAAACACAAGTCTGTGATTTATTGGTGAAATATTTAAGGTAGATTATTAATTTATTCAAACAGCAGAGTTTAAAGCAGGCGAGTTAAAAAAAATTAAAATTAAAAAATTAAAATTGAAAGTTTTAACCTTTCCCTCCCAACAAGTTTAACCTTTAATCTTTCTCCATCTGATGCCTGCAGACTCTTTTTCATCTTCAGTGCTAGGAATTGTTGCAGCCCTCCATTGTTTCCCACCACTACATCTTTGAGAATTCACCCAGTCTGGCTGCAGTTTTCCTCTTTCTAGGTTTTACTGTTGATAAACCAGGAGGGGACTTGCAACTTCTCCAGTCTTCCTGCCTGTGGTTTAAATATCGTCTAATTTTGTCTTGCCCAAAGAGTTAACTTCCATCCTTCCTTATGCTGGAGAAAACTCTTGTTGAATCTGCTGCATATATCTTTGCCAAGCTGCCCTCTGGCATCTATATAGCATTATCACAAGGTAAAAATAGAGCTGCTTTGTCAGAGGATGAGAAAGGGTTCATGCTCATGGTCTCCAGACACTCCAGATTTGTGGCAATAGTAGTCTAGACTAGTGAAGTAAAGGGTGAGTAAAGCACGAAGGCATTTTTTGGGGGGCCTTAATGCTAATTTACCCAATTTTTGAGAATAAAATGNGGTGGAGCAGAATTTTAACTTCTAGCTCAGGCATTCCTCCACTGATTAGTTTTAACATGAAATAGAAACACAAGTCTGTGATTTATTGGTGAAATATTTAAGGTAGATTATTAATTTATTCAAACAGCAGAGTTTAAAGCAGGCGAGTTAAAAAAAATTAAAATTAAAAAATTAAAATTGAAAGTTTTAACCTTTCCCTCCCAACAAGTTTAACCTTTAATCTTTCTCCATCTGATGCCTGCAGACTCTTTTTCATCTTCAGTGCTAGGAATTGTTGCAGCCCTCCATTGTTTCCCACCACTACATCTTTGAGAATTCACCCAGTCTGGCTGCAGTTTTCCTCTTTCTAGGTTTTACTGTTGATAAACCAGGAGGGGACTTGCAACTTCTCCAGTCTTCCTGCCTGTGGTTTAAATATCGTCTAATTTTGTCTTGCCCAAAGAGTTAACTTCCATCCTTCCTTATGCTGGAGAAAACTCTTGTTGAATCTGCTGCATATATCTTTGCCAAGCTGCCCTCTGGCATCTATATAGCATTATCACAAGGTAAAAATAGAGCTGCTTTGTCAGAGGATGAGAAAGGGTTCATGCTCATGGTCTCCAGACACTCCAGATTTGTGGCAATAGTAGTCTAGACTAGTGAAGTAAAGGGTGAGTAAAGCACGAAGGCATTTTTTGGGGGGCCTTAATGCTAATTTACCCAATTTTTGAGAATAAAATGTGTTGAATTTCTGTATCCTAAGGAATATTTATTGTTTTCTGTTTCTGTGCACCTAAGTTGATCCAAATTTGAGAGAAGTTACTAACTCCCACAGCCATATCTGTTCTGAACATAAGTGTGCATCTTAAAAGCAAAGATGATTGGACTTTGACATGTCTTCAGTGAAAATGCATGGGAAACGTGCACCAAAATCCATAGGCGGTTTTGAAAAAAACAGCCCTGTCTCTTCATATACTCCCACTTCAGCACAAAAAAAATGAAAAATTTTTTGAGTTGGACATTCCCTAGCAAGCACTTCTTAGCAAGACTTGGGCTGTGCAGCTGAGGAGGGGAAAACTTGCAACGTCTGACTATTTCAAATACGTGACAGCTGAAAATAAGATAATTTGGACAGGCAAATTCAAATAGTACTTTTGAAAATGGTGTTTATCTTTGTGTGTGCATGTGTGTCTGTCTATATTCTACTTCTCCACCTGCCTTCAAAGGGAAGCTGATAAAAAGGATTTGCTTGGCCTTTTTGTTGCTGTAGGGGGAAGGGTGCCATTTGTGTGTGGTGCTATAAGACAGATGCTGCAGGTCAAACTACCCCAGAGCGGGGAGGGGGATGACAATCCTGCCCAGAGGGGGCAACTCCTGGGATCCAAGCACCTCTTTTTCTTTTTCTCCTCTTTGTTGTGTTGAGGGACCAGGTCCTTTATGGAGCAGTCAACTCCATCAGCAAGAGCGGCAATCGCATAATGCTTCAGCCTTTTGTCATAGATTTTGTGTGTGTGTGAGCTGNCGGCTGGGATGCAGTCGGCCAGACCTTGCCATTAATAAACTGGGAACATTCTTCTCCTTTTTAGTCCCTTTCAATGCCAGCCCTGTGGTTTGATCTCCCTTGAATGCTGCTCCCCCNCTCCGTTTGCGGTTCACACAGGAGGAATTTCTGGTGGAGACAACAGTGCTAAGCAGAAAGGCACATCCTGATCTCTTGGAAGTGAGGGGCACTCTCGCGCACACATGCACGCACACATACTCTCCGGGCGCTCTGCATAATACGTGCAAAGCGCTGCCCTTTAATGAACGTAACCTATGGCGGCTGGGATGCAGTCGGCCAGACCTTGCCATTAATAAACTGGGAACATTCTTCTCCTTTTTAGTCCCTTTCAATGCCAGCCCTGTGGTTTGATCTCCCTTGAATGCTGCTCCCCCTCATNCATTTCAGGGTGATTTACCACCACCCAAACACCAGCTGTCTGTTGTACTGCCGCTTGCCTCCACCTTGGATTCAGCTCTCATATTCCTTCATTTCTCCCCTTCTCCTCTCCCACTCTACCACTGTAGGCACTTGGGCACCAGTTTCTGAAGATGCGTGGATCACCCTGATGGAACAGTGTAAAAAACATAAACACTGAATATGCTGTTCTTGTCAATGTCATTTATGAACCTGTGGGGATTTTTTTAGGGTTCACTGTTTCAGGATGGTACACAGGTTTTCTTCTTGGTTAAAAAATGAACTGTGACCCTAGGAGGGAAAAAAAAAAGACATCATGTTCCTCTTGTCTTGTTACTAAGTAGCTCAACGTAGTGAAAAACAATAATGATTGTAATTTAAAAGTAATTACTAAGCTCAGTGGCAGGAGAGCAGGCTGACTTACACAGCCTGCCTGGTGCAGGATCTCATAGGAGGTGCCTGCAAAGCGGTCTCCAGTCCTGGAAATTTTGGGATGTTTGGGTAGACGGAGGAGTCAGAGAAGGACAGCATCGCCTCCCTACACACTTGACATTCCCAAGCAGGCAAAATCATTGCATTTATGTGGGTATTGAGCTGGATAGCTATTTTGGTGGTGTAAGACAGGAGTGGAAGAAAACAGAAGAGGCTGTGAAGCATAGCTCAGCTCAGCTTCACAAAGCTCTTTTGGAAAAGTACTTCTCTGTCAAGAGCCAGACTGCTTCAGCATCTGAAGCGCTGATAAAAGCTTTGGAAAGGCCACACTGGAAGCTATGCTCTGCCCCAGGTTGCCACAAGCCAAGGCCAATCCTTTCTGTACCTCATGCTTTCATCTATTGGCAGAACACATTTTGAGGGCATAGGAAGGGAGGAGAGATGGAGCGAGCATGAACAGCCAAAAGCCAGAGACAGGTTTGGCCAGTGAGACCTTCAAGGGGCCAAGTGGAGATGGGTTGTGCCAGCTCCTTGTGGGTGAGGCTACTGCCAGTATCTTCAGTAGCCATTGCTCAAAACCAAGGAAGGTTGATGGGAACTGAGCAGGTCAGAGTCCAGCTGGATCTGATGGTGGCTACAAGGTGTATGGCATGGCACTGCAAAGTCAAACCCAACCTACAAGCTGATTTTTCCATTCTTGGGAGAGAGGGAGGAAGACAGGATTCTCCGGTTAATCCCAGACAGCTCCTCCAGAGCGCAGAGCCTGGCAGTTCCAAAAAGGCCCGATGGTGCCATGTGCATTCTGTCTGACTCCTTTAAACAGGGCTGGCAGCTCCTTACCAGAACATCGCTAAGTTATGTGGCAGCATCAGAGCTCGCTGACACCTCAGTGGCTGTCCCGTTGGTAGCGATTTTTGTGTGCCTCTCCCTGGAGCTACTGGTGTGAAGTGGGTTGTGACCAGCCCTTGTTTGACTTCTGAGTGACATAGTTTGATATTTCTTGACCACAGACTGCTGAAACTTGTAACTGATTAACTTATGTCCCACATGCAGCCAAGATAATTAAGCCTGTTACAACTAATTATTTTTCTTCTCCTTCTGCAAACTTTGGTCAACTGCTGGAGGCCACAGTGCAAGGAGAAGGATGAGGCCAGAGGGACTCCTTATAAGAAGTCAGATAACAAAATTGACATACTTTGTTCTTCAGTGCTCGCTGAGGAGCCTTCTGGACTTCTGCTGTGTGAAGGTGGATATGTGATGATGGGGGGAGTAAGCAGAAGGCAAAGTGAGCTTCTCCATGGGAAATGTTTGTGCCTACCTGCTTCTAAACCAGAACATTGCCTCAAGAGCAGGAGGCAGTAGGATCACTTAGTAGCAATACTTCTGTGAGCTTTCAAGATCACTGTGCTCCTCCCCAGTCCTGTTAGTAAAAGGCCATGAAACATGGAAATGATGCTCCCTAAGTTAGGACTGAATGTCAGTATTACCTGGTGAGATGAGGCTCCTTTCTTTGCTGTGTTCTCCTCTCCTTCCTCTGCAAGCATCAGGCACTGCTGGTTGAAGGAGAGAGGGATATATTAGGAGGCAACAACCACAGCAGGACAGCCCCAGTGAGGTGTTTTAATTTCTTAACTAACTCATTGGGCACTAGAAACTGTAAAATAGCATACAGATAAACAAACAAAAACTCACTGACCCTCAGCACCCTTGAGGGCTCTGTTTCAGATCACTGAATAAAAGCTGAAGTTACATATGCATGTTTAATGTAACACAAGGCGTGTGCTGTGGAAAAGCGTGCTTTCTTCTAATCTGGTTCCAGACAGAAGCATCCAAACAGAAGCCCCTTTCCCTATCCCCACTAAACTGCCTGGAGTATGCGAGGAAACCCCTGAATGACAAGGCCTCCATCTGCTCTTGAACAGAGTTGCAACTGGCTGCAAATATTGTCCATATGCCTTTTTTTTTCTTTTCAATTTAGCTGCCTAATGTTAGACACCTATCCCCAAATTAAGCATATGTTCATAATAGGCTTTCCAAAAAAAGGTAGAGGTAGTAGCTGATTTAGGCAATGCACATTAGGAGACATGAACCTGTGGATGGGAAAGGAGATGGGTCTTCAGGGAATGGAAGAGCCTCTGTGTTCTTGTGCTGTTGGGGAAAAAGAAAAACTATCAGGTTGGGGGTTCATATTTCCTCTCTACTCTTGATCTTCAAGAGGTGATTATGAGCAGCGTCTTGCAATTTCTCTCTATTAATAGAAGCTGGTGGTACTTCCAGCCAGCCAGGAGAAGATGGGCATGGTTTGCCAGGAGCTCAAGTTGCAAGACGGTGGATCCTAGAGGATGGAGAAGGGTTGAAAAAATGTGAGGTTTTACTCAGTTTACAGTCTAAAAGAGGCGGGAGTATCTTTTTCAATGCAATGACTTTGCAGTGGATATTGGGACAAACTGCCCATCAGCAAATCATTTACGGATCCAGTTTCCTAAACACAGGTGTAATTTGCAGCTATAGGCACCCTAAGGGATCATGTCAGTCCACTAGCTGCTTGTTAGGAAATATGTGGGTCTCTCTTAGATCCTTTTGTTTATCTGTCTTGTCTCATAAACTGTGGAATGTCTAGAAAGTCTCCTTTGGTTAGACAGACAAGTCTCTCCCTATGCCTCAGTTTCCTGTCTCTAACATCAAAATTTAATACAATTGCTTTAAATTTTAGTTTAATCACTTCTTTCTGGGGAACGTTTTTGAATTTAAGAGATTACAGGCTAATTGCTGAAAGACTGTAGTAATGGGGTGAGAGTAAAGTACCTTTGATAGATGAGAGTCACAGACAGAGGATGCCAGTGGGAAGTAGTCCCCTGAAAACCTCAAAGTTTGACAGGTTTCAATCTGCAGCCCATACACTGGACATTTTGGTTAGGTATTAAGTGTATGTACAGTCTTTTCAGTGACATTCCCCCCGCAGTGTTTCTTTTGGAAAGACGAGAAAAGGTAGTTTTTGCGCATTATCTGACCTTGCTGGAACTTATTAGATGCTGGGGTCACCACGTAAGAGACCTTACCACATCTGGCAGTTTGCAGGCTTACCTGAGGTGACCAGAAGTCTATCTGCCTGTTTGTTATTCCTGTTACCAAGGGTCATCTCTCTGCTGTGCCTTGACATTGAGCAATGGCTGCAATTCCTTTTAATCATGCCCTTTCCCTTCCTCATCATTCAGGGCAGAGCGCTTCCACTTGGCTAAACTCATTAACTGCTTTAATGTTGAAGTCTCCTTTTCCATATAAATTAATCCAGCTGAAATCTCATGACTTGCCACAGCTGCATGTGAGCAGATTCCCCCTCTGTTTCTCAGCAGACGCTGAGAGTGTTTATTTTTCAGCTGCAGACAGCTAAAGTCTGAAAAAAAAGTAACGTCTTTGTGTGTCTATGGGAAAGCAAGTAGTTGCAATGAGTTTGTGAGAACTCAGTTGGCTGTGTTTTGGTTTTGAGCATTTTGACCAATCTTGGAATCCCATCCCCTTTCTACCATAGTGATTTACCAAGACATCCAGGTCTGATAAACTCAAAAAAAAAAAAAAAAAAACCCAAAAAAAAAACAAAACACCAAAAACCTGCTTCGGTGAAGAAGCAATGCAACTCATATAATGCCCAGAAGAGAACCATGTTAACACGAGGGACCTTGCCACTCAACTCATACTGTTGAAGAAAAGAAAGTGCTTGAGCTCAGCTTATTTCCCCCAGGCTGTTGGTTGTAGGCAAAAGAAGGGTGAGTGGACCCTGTTTCTATGTAAATCTCCATTGACCCCAGCATGTTATCCGTGTTGCAGGGTTCACACTATCAGTGTAGGTGAGCTGTTGAATTCCTGGCAAGGACTTGCCAGTAGTTATATAGACCAGTTGCCCTAAAGAGGGCAAGTCAAACCTGTAGACTTTATTTCACCAAATCTAGTTACACTAGAAACAAGTATGCATTAACTCGGTAAGGGTGAACAGAAATGTTGTTGTATGAGCTTTACCTGAAGTCACTCTAGTTCGGTAATTGTACTCTCTGAGCACGATAGATTTGTTCCTGTTCATGTATGTCTGTGAAAATACTGGGTGCAAATAACCTGTTCCTTTGCAGCTTGGCTTGCCCATATTCCCACTGTGTTTTTCTATACACCTTGCTTTCCTTCTGCCACTCTCTCCATGACATCCCTGGCTCTGTGATGCTGGTCTTTGGGGAATTCTCCTTGGCAGCTTGGGCGTTACCCCTCTGTGGAAGGATATCTCCCTGCAATGAAGGATGAGTCCACAGGGTTCCCTGGTACCCTTTCTTCTCCTGTTTCTGGTCATAAATAAAAAAACCTGTTGATCTTCAGTGGTTCAGATTGTGCTGATGTTTTTTTCTTGCCTTATCTCTTGTAGGGAAAAGTCATTGGAGATGCAAAGCTACTCATGAGTTGTGGTTGCAGAAAAGGGAAAAGTGCTCAAGTGAAAGACTCAGATCAGGTCAGTCAATATGTATCTCACCTGGTGGAAATAAAGTGTTAACATCTGGTTGATTTGAACTATGCTATTGCATATCAGGGTTCCTGGGAACAAACAGAGTCCTTAGTATGCCTGACAATGATACAACAATAATGTTTCTGTATTTGTTATTTGTAGAAAAACCCTCAAGCAAGATCAGGGATTCATTGCACTAGAAGCTGTTAATGTCCTAGCCTTGCTTATTCCCATCTGGTTTATTTATTCATGAATTCTGTTTCTTTGTAAAAAATCCACTCCAGGCAATGCCTTTCTTAAAGAACATTACACTTCCTTGCTGGCAAAACGCGTGCAACCTCTGGTCTCATACTGTAGCTGGCTGGATGGGTGATAGTTACAGAGAAACATGCTGTTCATTGCATGCTCTTGTTCTGAAGTGACACCACCACAAGAACATTCTTTATTGAGGTTCCTCATGACAGACATGTAAAAATGTGTTCACAAACCAATGGTCGTGTTTCAATATTCATTACTTGGAATGAATGGCCCCCAAATTCTATTCAAATTGACATCAGTAGGACCACTTGTTAGGTTCAGTAATTGCAACCAAGGTGGACTGTGCTCTGAATGACAGCCGGCTGGTGGTCTCTTCCTACCTCCTACTATTTTGCACTTACGCAGATGAGTCAAATTTGTCGTTGTCAAAATTGTCAGTTATTATTACCATCTGGCTTTTAGCTAAAGAGAAGTTTGAATCCAGAGATTGTTCATTCAAAGACGAGATAAAATTTGATTTGAATAGAAGCATTTTATTAATATTGGGTCATCAAATGTTAAATGTAGTAGAGTGAAGCAATTGATCTCAAATATCAGATAACTTTGCTCTTTAAAGTACCTGTGAACAACCTGTGACAGGCATAGACCTGAAGCAGATTCAAACAGTATCTGCAAAGCTCCAGAAACTCCCTATAGTTTACTGATCAAAAAGATATGAGTCCTCAGGAGGAAAAATACTTTTATTTTCAACATGTGTTGTTCATCAACCCTAATTAATAACAACATTGAGCCTAATAACATCGGAGTCTTGTTTTGTTAATGTCTGAGAAGATCTAAGAACAGACCTATCTATCCTGCGGTGGGCTCTGTTATAAGCAACATTAGCCACACTTACAAATATTTTGTAGGATTGAATATTTTATTGATGTTGTTTGTTTGTTTGTTTTTCTCTTAATTAGTATTTTCAAAATAACAAATTCATTGTCACGAGCTACACTGTCAGTTCACCATCAAGACAAGGGTTCATATTACTTTCCTTTAAAGAATAGCTTCCCATTCTGTCAATGCAAGCTTAATTTTCTGATGTTGACACATCAGGAGAAAATTAATTTAGAAATGAAACACTTTTATCAGTTTTAGTCTTTTATATTTTGATATACTCTGATTGAATCACTCTTGATTTACAACAGGTCTAGAGCAGGGTCAGACTGCTTCTAGTAGAGAATAAAAATGAAATGGGACCATCTTGATTGCAGAGAGGCTTTCCAAAACTCTGTCTCTAACAAACCCTCACCATTGGATGTAAAACTCATTAATGACAATACTTGAATTACAGTTGTAGGCAATAGACCTTTGAAAGGAAAAAAATAAAGTCCATTCTCTTTAACATTTTCTACAACACTGATAAATTATCCTTTGAGTTTGGTTACTTTTTGAAATTTTTGATGTCTAGTGATATGTTGACCATCTCAATAACTCTTTTTTGCTGGATCAGCATAAACTATCAGGCAAGTGCCTGTTCCAGAGGCCATAAAGCTCATTTGTCATGCCCCTGGCAGGGTCTTGTCAGTATTTCAGGGAACAGGAGGTAGATTGGGAGGCAACTAGTACAGGAGGGTAGGTGGCAGTGTGGAACATTTGTCTGTGAATGTAGGACCTCACTTCAGCTTATAAATTATCCTCTGGGCCTTGTAGATAAACACAGACTTCTATGGTGACATCGGCTGGGAAAGGCAAACACTTGCCAATGATTGTAGGCTAATCCTTCAGGACATTAATTGCCAGAAAACCAAGGAAGCATTATTTTAGGAACAGCTTGTTTCACTTTGTGAAGGGGAAAAACACAGCGCTGGATTTATTTTTGTTTGCAGAGCTTTACCCCCTCCTCCCACACTCTGTCTCAGATTTTAAAGATTTACCTTCATTATTGTTGTTGGGGACTTTTTCTTTCTTTCTTTTTTTCTTGCTTTGTGTTTTTCCTGCCATGCCTCTGTAAAGTTGAATGAAAATGCAACTTAGTTTTGATTTTCATGAATGTACACATAAATAGCTATGTGGGTCTTATACCATTAGCTATTTAAAGGTTTGGGACTAACCAGCTACTTTTTGGCTGAAATTTTATGAAAGGTAGTCCCTTGCAAAGTTGTGGGGGGTTTTGTTTGTTTGTTTGGTTGGTTGGTTTGGTTTTTTTATTCTTTCAAGTCAATTTGAAAAGGTGCACAAAGTCTCAGGCACAGTGCCCTTCCAGTGAAAATCCCTAGTTGAACTAAATCATGACCTCATTGCTGAGGATTTAATTTATTGGCATTTCTCCAGTATGCCTCCAGAAGAGAGGGCACCTTAGCCTCCTTGACCTGAGATCTACTTCTCTAGGTCTGGCATACAAAGACACCTATGTGAGTGGTACTCTCCATGGTGCAAGTCATCTAGGTGTAAATCCCAGCCCCGTCACTGTCAAGGGCAGAAATACAAACAGACTCACATGGGGCTGGGATTTCACAATAATCACAAGGAACCCAGCCTTCATGTTGGATTTCCACCAAAGCCTGAGAGGAACTGGAGGTCTACATTGTTCGACTTCCCAGTCCAAATTAAACACTACAAGATGAGGAGGAAGGCCAAACTATGCAATACAAATCCCACAAAAGCTTTGAAAACCTCAAAGGAAATACATCTGAGGGCACTGAAGAACTAGAGTTCCATCCTCCATGGATGGTCATGATGGAGCAGGATGACCGACAAGATTCCCAAAATAAGGTCACCTCTTGGCAGTAAAACCCCCATGTCCTTGGCTGCCATTGGCGCTATTTGTTTGTGTGCTTTATGGGAGTGAAATTCATCCATGCTCCAAGGCTCAGAACCAACTCTCTGCACCACAAACTTCCTACTGTAATTGTAAGGTTCATATATGTTCTTCAGAGTGGTTATTAGTTTCCCAGTAATTTATGCCTCCCTATAAATTCTTGTACTGTTGGTTATTACGTGAGGTGTGTTGTTGCATAAGAAAAGCAATCCTGGACTGGAATTTCCTTGTGCTAAGTAATATGTTAACATAAAACAGGAACGATAGTTCTCTGGGAGTGATTTCATTTGTGTACTTTCTGAGGAAAAAAAAAGTCATTTAAAAACAGGGCAAAAATATGCGGGTGAACAAATAATGTGCATATTAGAGGTACAGATAAGGTTGAGAGTGAGAATATTAATGTCCTCCATCTTCCCAGCACATGCAGGTCTGCCTTCTCAGGGTTTAGGTTTATGTGTTTTCCATTGCTTGTCCCCAGATTTAGGTGGCTCATCAATGTTTAACTGCTCTTTGATTTTTTTTCTTTTTTTCTCCTCACTTAACTTTTCTGGTGGCTTGTGTAAGCCTCAAGTGTTACTGAGAAGTCAGACCCTCCTGTCCTTCTGTGTGTTTGTTTTTGGTCTTAATATGACAAATGTATGCCTCCTCTGGAAATGGTATCCATACTGCAGAGTAATTATTTAGTGAATGGTGGATCCAGTTCATGTTGGAAAGGATCAGATTAATCATTATTAATCATGACCCCTCCAACAGTAACCTCATCCCTTGCCTAAGTGCTGCTCTTTATTAAGAAGCAATAGCTATTAGGGGATGGCTGGGCCACCACTCTCGTTGCACCGACACAGGGCTCAGGACTTCTGGCAGGAGGCAGAGGAACTTGGTTCAAAATTAAAAATAGATGCACATGGTCCACGTTCCAGAACTGAAATAAGCAGCTTCCCATGTGGGCTTCTTTGGCCTCATCTGAGCGTCCTCCTTTTCCCTGAAGCCTCTTGAGAGTTTGCCTGTTTCTAAAAGTTGAATTCAGTGTTGGGGATGACATAATCTCTCAGAAGCTATTTTATTTGTCTGCTTGATTTTCTTTTTTAAACTTAGGTAGATCCCTGTATAACCTAATGCATGTGCACTCTTTGCAAGAATAAGACTTTAAGGTCTGATCTAGAGGTTGTAGCACGTTTCAACAGATGAAGAGACTACAGATGGACTCTCTGGGACTCTGGTTGTCCCTAGCAGACATTAAAACAAGCACATTTTTGAGGATTACTGGATTCCTTAAAGAAACACCGCACTGTTGAGGCAAGATATACAGCAGTGTTCACCTCCTGTGCAAAATGTAAGATGTCCAGCTTCTGCCTCCAGATCACTGGAGTGGGGATTGCAGGCCTGNCTGGATTGAAATCAATCTCCCCACCATCCAAAATTCACCTTAATTACATTTTAAAATGTTTTCATTGACTGCATGGAAACCCAGGACAAAACCTGAGAGCAAATGAAAGAAAAATGTCTTATTGTCTCCATCTATGTCTTTGATACCTGGAGGGCAGCAGTAGAAACTTGGAACAAACCTGCCACACTCTTTTGATCTCTGGCAAAGTTGTGGGAGTAACAGTGTTCAATGGTTGAAGGAATTTATTGAAGAATAAAAGTACCAGGAAAGACAAAAGGCCCAATACAAATTATCTGGTAAACCGCTGTCAAATTTTACGTGCTCAGGGCTACTGGTAATTTCCCGTCTTAAAAAACAGAGGGGGGCAGAATTTAGAGGGGAGAGAAGGAGGGTAAAAAGTATATAAATAAACCCACCTCTTTAAATAGCTAACTGCCCTGGCCTGAACTGTGTCAGAGCTAAGTTCCTTTAGCAGCCAATGGTGCAATATCTGTTGAGGGTGTAGCAGAAGGCTGAGACGAGGTTTCAGAGAATCTGTCTTAGCTTCGCTGGATCTCCCTTGCATTCTTCAGCACTTGTCAGCAAGAAATGTACTGAAGCACGAAATGAGGGAGTGCAAAGGCTCCCGTACTCCATCTGAACAAGTTTGGAGCACACCCCCATGGTTAATATTTCTCTCCACCGAAAGAAGTAGGAGTAATAAAAATAAATGAAAGCATTGGCTAACTTGGAAATACATGGCTGGAATTGGACAGAATTGTGGGAGTGAAGTTGTATTGTCCACCATTTCCTCCTTCCAAGTTCATGACAAAGTTTGAATGTCTACTTGAAAAATCATTGGATACTGCATGGGTTTTAAAAGTGAAAATAAGAAGTGAAATACAGACGGGATGTTAAACGTTTGAGGTTTCTGGACAGTAAGGTAACCTTAAAAATATTTGGTTCATTGAATAAAGCAGGCTAGGTGATCATACAAAGAACATGGGACTACAGGAAGCTGTCTTAGATCATACAGTTCTTTGAGATCTCAGGGAAGTTTTGCATACAGTATCACTGATGAAACACATCCCTTTTGGCACTGGTACCTACTAAAAGCAAACCTTGTAGCTTGTAGCTCTGTCATTATGCTTATCCCACCAATTAATCTTTTACTTTCCAAAATACCCATTCATATAATAATTCTGTATCTTGTTCCTACTGCCAGATGTGAGTGGTTTCCCCACCATGATAGGAGTATTGGTCTCAGCAAGGTGGACCACTACTTTTTTTTTCATTCACCAGCCACAATTTTCTTGCTGCTGGTGGTGCAGTGGGGAAAAATGATGTAGAAAATTTGATCTCTGCAAACTTTTTAAAAGCTGTAAATCTCTTTCTCTTAATGATATCTGTTTGGGGACAAGAGGTGTTTGAATGAGATACTCACCAGCTGCCTTTTCTCTGGACCTTCATACAGCAGTTGTGCTTCGCTGATTGCTGAATCTACTGATAAGTAGCTATGTGCCTGGTGACTGGGAAAGTTTTTTTTAGTTTCATTCATCCTTTCTGTGGAATTGAAGCAGTTGTGAAATGGAAGTTGGGTGGATAAATTCCCATTCTTTGGATTTGTGTCAGTTTTGGAGGGATGATGTTATGAAAGAAACTTCCTAAATGCAAGCCTGCGAACAAAAGAGATTGAGGTTATGGGTGTCCTTTGGAAGTTCAGCGGTAATAGGTTTGTGTTGCAGTGGGCTACACCTCCCTTCATACAATGCCATTGGTAAGCTGACATTTCCAATGACCTTTTATAATCACCTATTTCCTTTTCTCACTCATTTTATGAATAGTCTTGTAGTCACTTCAAGAGTTTCCCACCTTGTGATCTCCTCTTACAGTTCATATTAATTTCAAAATGGGTTGGGCTTCCTGCAATGTGTAGCACAGTGTAGACCAAGTTCAATACAGCTTTTCCTTTCAACAGGAAAGGGGGGACCAAAAAAGCTCATAGTGCCCTTTTTGCAGGAAAGGCTTCAGAAATGGCACTCAGAAAATTGCTTTTTTTTTTTTTTNNNNTTGCTTTTTTTTTTTTTTTTTCCTTTTGAGGCAGTTCTGAATGTGTGCTTTAGCATGGTGCCCTGCCCCTGTTAGAGATGTAGAACTTAGGGCTCTGACCTTTTCTGGTGAGTAATGATCCTATGGCACTTTCCCTCCTGAGTTGGAGCATGTGAGTCCTGGTGATGATGTTTTGTCCAGGCTCTCATTCAGGAAAAGTATTCTGCCAACTTGACTTGACCCTGCACCTTCAGTGGGGCACATTATTCTTTGTTTCCTGCCCTAAATTGCTGTGTACTGCCACCTTGCATTGATGGGTCCTTTGTTCCACCTCAGAGGTAGGTTCATTTTCATAGTGGATGAAGAGAAGCTATACAGTTGAGAAAAGCAATTTGAGAGCCCTCTGAATGAAAAGTGCTTCACACAAGAAAAAATTAGTGTTATCAGTTGTCATCGTCAGCCTCAAATCCTGAATTTGAAAGGGTCATTTATACTCCTCAAAGGCAAACACGCAGCAGCATGCTAAAAGAGAACTAAAGCAGCCAAAGAAAATGCTGTCTCATGTCATTTCAGGCTCTGCAATCCCAGGGAGCATTAATAACTAATTTGTTGTTTTCACTGATCTCTCTATATGGGTGAAGAGGGAAAGAATCAGAAGAGAGAAGCTGCACTGCTCAGCCGCTCCAAGCTGTCCCATGCCCTCTGTGTTAGCAGCTTACTGGCTATGAGGTGACTCAGCCAGGGCAGGGACAACAAGCAGATGAATGAGGAAAAGGCATAGGTGAAGATTTGGACTTGCCAATTTGATTATGATATAGTAAGGATCATCTTTCACCATCACTCCCTGGGGTTCTGGCTGCATTTGCTGTCTTTCCCACTCTGTTTTGTTCCCATTTCTCCTTAGCAGATGCCAACATGTGAAGACACCATGGCAGGGTCAGTATCAATCAGCCACCTTTTAGATGACAGATGCCATGTGAATGCAGATCCCATCTCCTCTGAGGTTCCCACAAACTGAAAGGGCTGCTCAGAGGTGCCAAGAGCTGTGAGGTGCAAGGAAAGTGCAAAGGTTGTGTGGAGGATGACAGATGGAGAGGACCTGCTCATTGGTTGGAGTGTTGTGCTTGCAACTTTGTGGAGCTCTTCACACTTTTCTTAGCATGGGTGCAAAATTATACCCAAGCAGAAAGGTGGCAGTTTCCACCCTCTTTTTTACTTATATTGTACCAGAATCAATGACAAGACAAGATGAAATTCAGATCCTGAGTCTCAGCAGGTCATTTGTCTGGAATTGTACCCGGTATGGTTGTCCTGCATTCAGTAAATACTCATGACACTGGTTATTCATGCAAAATTAATTCCTTTGAAATTTCCAGGAGCTCAGGCAATGACTTTTCCTGATTTTCTCGTGGGAGTCTGTTCTACTGTTGGGTTGACAATGCTGGTAGGACCACTTTTGCATTGTTCCATCTAAACAGTCTTTTGTTCTTTATATCCTTTTGCTCTTTGTCATATACCACTCTGTGAGTTTCTTACTCGTGCATACAAGCCTGGTTCGGTAAGAGACAGTAGCAGTCTAAGATACATGTGTACCTTGAGTTTAAAATTCTCTTATACAGGTCAAAATCAGTTATGTCTGGAAACCACTCAGAAAGCTCTGTCTAATAAAACTGTCACCAAAGTGGTCTTTGTAGAAGGAAAAAGAAGCCCTTGTGCAGGGGAGAAATAATTCAAGCTATAGTTTGAAAGTCTTTATAGCAGGTGGAGGGAGAAGCGTTTCAATATCCATGGAATCAGCTCACCCTTCAGAGACACCACTTCAGTCCCTCAATCTGCTACAGCTTTCTGCATAACCAGATGTGTGATTTAACTCCTGAAAGGCCTCCTCTCTCTTTACAAAGTAGTGAAAGCAGCATGGATATCCTTCGTATTAAGGACTGGGGAGTACTTGGATATCAGTGTGGTGTAGACCTTGCATGAGGTAGGTTAACTCCAGCTTGAAATATACCATGGCTCCTGCTAACATCCCAGAGGATGGGACAGAGGGATGTTTCATTCTTTTTTATGTCATATCTTAAGAAAAAACAGACAAAAATCTGATCTAAAACAGGAAAAAAATAAAAGAAATAGCTGTATGATTTGCTGGAGGAGTAAATCCCCTCTGCAACTGGTTCCAGCAGCCTGGAGAATATATTCACAGCTGGTTTATAAACCCTCAAAACCAGACAATATAACTTTAACTAACACAGCATTACTAAGGCACTGCTGTAATGGGATCATTCTGCTATGGCTTATGGGCACATTTTAAGTGTCATCAATTTAGCCTACAACTGGAGGCTGTTTAGAGCATTTTAACAACTGCATCTTACATGCAGGAATGATCTAATAGTAATGGCTTTTGTTTTGTTGAGAAAAAATATGGAGAGGAAAATGAAAAACCACAGGAAACCTCACTGTCCTTCCTCAGGTAGTGAAGTTCAGTTTTAGAGGGCAACAGGATCAGACTAACAGCTGAGTATTGGCGTAGGCAGCAGGGAAATCAACTCTCATTCTCCAATGCTGATTTATATTACAAATGTAGCCAAGTTATTTCACCTTAGTTTTCCTATCTCTTCTTCACATCTTCATCTTCCTATCTATCCTTCCCATCTCTAAGGATGTGAGTTACTTAACAAAATAGTAGCTCCATTAAATTAGCAGAGTAGTAACTCCATTAAATTGGCAGAGTAGTAACTCCATTGTCGGAACAGGTTAGGCTCTACGAACACAACACTGAGACCGAACAAATCATGAAAAGCTATGAGGGATGAGGCCTTGTATTTTGTCCCACCAAAGATCCCCATCATTACTATTCTGGTAGTTGATGTCAAGCCCTTTAAAAAGAGATCAAAAAGTTTTGCAACTGAGTGGGAAATGTGATTAGCTTACCCTGAAGATGGGATCAGAAAAGATGATAAAATTAACTTTCCCAACCCAATGTCCTTCTCAATATGCTCTGGGCTGCTTGGTCTTTTACCTTGTCACGTTGTAGGCATGGGAAAACATGTGATGATGAGGTGGAGAAAAAGTTTCCATTCAGATATGAATACTTGTGTTGTCTATAAGCGTTACGGGCCAAGACTTGGGTAAGTGTTCTGAGGCTGCCTGAGTATCTATGTAAGCAGGATGACAAGGAGATGCTAGCCACTTTCTATGAACTTCAGGCTTTTTGCAGAGCACTGCTATGGTTTCACTTTAGATAAATGACTGATTGACGTATTGTTGAGGCATCTGTACCTCCCTCCACTGACTATGTGGGGAACAGAGGCTCTGAGTTCAACCACAGTTACCTAGAGAAAGAAGTCAATTGAGATTGCTCTCTCAACATCCTCCCTAGAGGTCAGTGGTTATACTTAGAAAATAAGGCAATGATTCCTGATGAATAGTAGCCTGCAAAAGCTTTTATATTCTCTTTTTATCATTATCGAATCATGCTGAAGAGGCTGCAAGGTGAAGAAACTCTCAAGCCTCATTTTCGAGAAGCTGCTAGGATGAAGACAGGGCATTTCAAAATCAATACTGAAGCTTGTATTCCAAAGAGCAAATGGGAGAGTCATTATAAGCTGCTTTATTTCTCATCTTTAATTCCTCATATTCATAACTTAAGCCCTGTCATTTGGATTTATCCTGTGGCCTGCAGTGACACCAGGAAAAGTCCTTCTTGTTAATTCTTTTGCAAAAAAATAACAACGCTGCAGGGTAGGATCATATCCCCACGGAAGTTTAGGGCTTAAATGTTTCATGTTGGGCATCAGATTTTGCTGTCTCCTCCTCTTCCTGGTTGTCCACCTCTTCTCTCTTCTGTTGTTACACATCAATCATCCTCTTTCCTGGAGACTGGGATACAAACAGTGTAATCCCACAGAGAAAGGATACTGATACAGCCAATTCAGCATGTGACTATTGCTCTGTCCTTGGAGATGCCATCACTAAATCTAACAACCGGCTGTTGCTGATGGGATTGTTTCAACTACATGGAGAAAGCAATAGGGACAGTAATTTAAGAATCCAGCTTTGAAATTGTTGGCTTATCTGTTTTATTTCCATTGACTTCTCCTATTTTAAGTGGCTTTCTGAACTTCTCTTTCCTTTATTACTTCTTGATTTGTCTTATGTTGGCACTTACATCATCATAAAAACAGTTTCTTCAGCAGCAATAATTTTAATTATGACCTAGAAATGAACCTTAGGCCTGACTCAACAATGCCAACTGAACAATTCATAAGACAAAAAGAATTGGTGTTGAATTAATTAATGACTTTGAAATATGGAAGGTTTCCCATATAGTCTGCTTTGGGAGAAAAGACTACAAACTCAAACACCATTATGTCCAACTGCCTTCTGAAGAGATGCTGGGGTTCATTGGTTTGGGGTTTTTTAGGGTTTGAAAGTCAGGCATGTGTTCAGAGAAGGTAGTGTTACTCACCTCTGGAAGAATCCCACAACAGTATATTCAGGAGAAGCTGATGAACAACAGTTGACTTCTAACAGATCCAGATAGTGGTAGCTTGTTCCAGCAGGACCATCTTGCTGCTTCTGTGTTTAATGAACTGGACTTGAGATCACATGATATTCTGCTGGCAAGTTTGGGAATGAACTTCAGTGAGAACCCAGTACTTTCTCTCATCTGCTAAACCCTTATTAAAACCCGCTATTACTTTTCCTAGCTCCCCTCTGGACTTTGAATTACACTGCAGTGAACATAGCACATGTGAGTAAGAGCTTAAGGTCTTGCTCACTTGGGTGGTCCCATTAAAAAGACCAGGTTTGCTGTCTTGGCTGCAGAGCCATTCCAAACATTGCTGCTATTTTTCTTCCCCCAGAGTTTCTCACCTGCCTCTTTTTTTCCTTTTTTCTTTTTCTTTTTNTATTAATATGTGTTTTAACCAGTTAATTTTGGAACCAGAATATTAACTGCATAGGAGGCAGGTTTTCTGAAAGTTCATAAAATACGTATCGGAGCTGGGAATATAAAATGTTCCCATTTTGTAGCAGACAAAATGTATAAAGTGCTGAGTGAAAATTGAGAGGGACCCAACTTAAACCTTTGAAAATCACTGCCAGTTCCAATATGCTGTATTTATTTTGACTTGGAAGGCTCAATCCAGATGAGGTCATTTGGTTGGGAGCACACGTGTCCACATGGAGCCGGGAGGGATGGAAGCCTGAAGCATGCTTCAGCTCCAAGGTGTTGAGCTGCCAGGGAGCAGCAGTAGGAGCAGGGCGGGCAGCTTGTCTATGTGTTGATCCTGGCATCAGAGCGTAACGCTGGGGTGGAGGTGTTGTAACGTTTATGTTGATTTCTTTTAAGGCAGGCAGGACACTGTAGCTTTTGTATCCTCAGCTGTTTGCTGGGTAGGGTGAGTGGAGGCAAAGCTTGATGTGCTCAAAGAATTAGGGGACAGGGGAATATATTTAGGTAGAGGTGGCTGTAGTTGCTCATTTATATGACTTCATGCAGCAGAGAGCCTGTTATTTCATTTGCACCGCTCTATCTTTCAGTTTGTTGTCTTTAACCTTTGCCCTCTCAGCACCTGATACCTGCTCAGCGCCATTTTACTTTGTCCTCCCTCTGTTCCTGCATCTTCCCTTACTCCTCTCATCAACAAGATTAATAGCTTGGCCATTTGTCTCTATGAAATTTCACTTTTCTCTCCTGGAGCTCCATCTTTGTCTCTCACTGTTCCATCCCAGCAGGTGGGAAAGGCTTCTGTGGTCTCCCCAAGAAGCCCTGTCCTCCCTGCTCCCCTCTCCCTGCCTCTCTGCCAGCAGCCTGTTTGCCAATACTTTGCACGAGGAAGCTGCCTCTATAAAAATAAACCGTGCTGAAATCAGAGAGACAGAAACCACGCCAGCCTCACACTTCATTATTGGTAATGGCAACCTATTTGATTTCCATTTGCAAACAGTAGCCTGCATATGTTCCTCACCATGTAGCCCGTCTCTCTGCACTGTTTTCTGCACAAATTCAGGTTCCCCATCCCTGGTCCTCAGTCTGCTTTGTGGTTTGCGTGCCTTGAGCCACAGATACCCCTGCTTCACAATTAAAGCATGGAAAAAAACTTGTTAAGTCACTGACTTAATTTCCCAGTTACTCACTGACAACACAAAGTTGCCATCTGCAATGGCCCTGAGCCTCTTCTCCCACCTCTACTACCTTTATGAGATTTCATTCCTTGCAGCTGGTTTTTACTGCTGATTTACACCAGGGAAAGCCAACAGACCTGTATTTCCTTTTCTTGTCCCCAGTGTACACTGCCACCTGGGTATTGTTTGAAGTCAGCTGGCCACGTAGACACCCCACTCCTGCAGCTCCGATACTGGCTGTTACAGCAGAAGCCTGAGCTGAGGATTTACAATGAAACTTGATTTTCCAGGAGATGTCTCTATTAAATAAAAGGAAAAAAAAAACCAAACCAAAACAACAACAACAAAAAAAACTGAAGGGGGAGAAGACAAAACTGAGCTTTATATCAGCAGCATGAAGACTGCATTGCTGCTTTTGAAGCCCACATGAGCTGTGGGTCCATTTCCCGTCACATACTAAGGGGTGGGACTCTCATAGGGGTCCTACAAGGGGTGGCAGCAGTGAGGGGCCCTCAGGAGGGCTCAAGGAGGGGGCCTGCACCCAGGGTCCGAGGAGGAGATGCCAGTATTGGCTTTCACTCGATTTACTGGAGCAATTGAGTTTGTCAGTGAAATGCGAGACAGGCTCAATCAGCTGTCACACTGAGACACTCCTGTCACTACTGTCAATAGCTTCGAGTTTCTGATCCTTTCTCAGATTAGCTCTGTGCCAGAACATCAAATGAAAAGCTGTTTGGGGCACGGGGAGGGGAGAAACTCTAAGCAGTTACCTTGGAATCGGTTTACAGACTTCAAAGTGCTGTCAGGTTTATTCTGACAGCCTATAGCAATGCGCAGGGAGCAGTAATGCACTTGGAGTGTAATGTAGACTCTCCTTTTCAGCCCCATGTTCACTCATGGACCAGGAGGCAGGGATGGGAGAAGAATAGAGGCATCTCTCCCGGACAACCCAAATGGCATGCAAATGGCCTGCCTCCTCTAGAAGAGCTGCTCTTTAGCTTAATGGAATAAGTTGCTTTTCTTATCTTACCTTTCATCCTGAAGAACTCTTATATATTTCTCTCAGCACTGAAATGAAGCCTTTTTCTGGTAGAGCTGGGTCGTGGAAGAGACATCACCCCCAACAATAGGATAGGAGTGAAAAGAAGGGGGACAGCTTTGTCATGCAGAAATGATGAAGGGAGTGTCATGGGGGCTCCAGCCAACACATCTGAGTAGTTTTTGGCAGCACTGAGCCT
>VXBJ01003721.1:77366-92026 GCA_013400055.1 Nycticryphes semicollaris
TTTATGATGGAAATTTCCATGGTCTGCCACCATCAGTTCTGTAGGGCTTGTCTTGATTTTCCTATGCCAGGCACTCCTTGGTTGTCATTGTGGGAGCCTCAGCACTATGGAAAAGGTTTTTTCTGGACCTCCAAGCACACTGCCTTTTGCTGCCCAAGGAAGTGAAAGCGAATGGGTTACTGCTGCCCGGTTGGGATTCTGCTGTTGTTGGGGATTTTATTCAGTCTCTTAGCATGACGCTTCCTCAGACCATGCTTAAAAGATACTGTGCTTGATTTCCCCTCTAATGATGTTAAGACTGGAACTGGAGCTGCCTCTGCTGCCTGGTCCTCCTCCTGCCCATGTCTTCAGACGTTATGTCACAGCTCCCAGGGCTGCTCACTGACTCCAGCTGGACTCCCCAGGGGATAGAAGGCAGGTTCCCTTCCCCATGGCAGCAGCAGTGCCCACATTTAAGAAGCTGCAGTGCTGAGCTGTGACTGCATTAGTTCTCTTACATTAGAACAGAAGCAAAGAGCTTAATTTAATTCGCTGGCCTGTATACTGACACCTGAGGGCCACTAATTCACTGTCACGTATTCTCAGTAAAACCAAGCTCTTTAGCATTTTAGATTTTTTTTTTCTTTTTGCAGGATCAGAGCCTTGCAAAGCAAATGCTCAGTTTCTAGGACTGAAGAAAAATATCTCCCTGCAAGGATCACAGTAGGTCAGGATGACTCAATTTTGCCAGTGTCCAGAAGGGGTGGAAGATCACCAGTCTCTTTTTTTATATATATTTTTTTCTTTTCTCTTCAAAATATATAAATTGATCTCTGTTTTTTCATTTATGATTAGCACCATCAGTAAAAAAGTTGATTCACAGTGACATATGATTGGCCGTAAAACCTTTATTCACCACAGGCTTTATTTGGACATCGTTCAAGGGCTTTGAGCCTATCAGATACCTCAACCCATTCTGTCTTCACAAGTGATAGGATCAAGTCCTGTAGTAACATTTGCTATGCCGTAACTTCCAAGAATCCAACCTTGCCTATGTTTGTGCATGAAGAACCATTAGGCTAAATTAATCCCTAGGGTAAATGTACCGACTTCAACAGAATGTTATCAGGCATAAATTAGGCCTATTGATTTTTAATGAGGCTCTTACCTGAATAAAGAAAATAGTATTTCTCTTTTGTTCAGATCTATTGTTCTTCTACTGTGAGAGTCACTATAAGCCCCTGCTTTTGACCCTGAATTTTTAAACGTGGAAATTTTGCATTTCTAAAAGGAATAGAAAAAATCCTTTTCTCTACGCATCTTTGGGCAGTGTCAATGCACAGTGGGATGTGTTTCCTAGAATTTACACATCTCCAAATGTCCTTTTTTGAAAAACTAGTGAATAGACTACCAGAAAAATTGCAGGCTTCTTATATTTTAAGACTGATTTCCTCCTCCAGAAAGCATCCTCATCACAAGGGGTTTTCTCCATGCTAATGAATTCAGAGAAATTTTGAGAAGTATAAACTGATTTAATTTTTTGAGCTGATCTGGCTGAGATAATCCATGCCTTGCTGTTTCAGGCCAAGGATTTCTAGCACACCCCATCCTCTGAGCCATCAGGTAGGTAATTTGGAGTTATTCCACATCACCAGGAGATATGTCCATCTGTTTAGTGGCATGGCTCTTGAGAAAAGGGGGATGTGATGAATCCCTTTGCTGTTCCCTGGGAGGGTGTGACATGGCTACCATGAATGGAGAGGCACAGCCTCATCATTCATTGCTACAGGTGGCTTCTCTCCATCATCTCAGTGCCCATGATGATCATGAAAGGAGAGGGAAAGTCAAGCCTTAGGAAAGAAGTCTACATGCCTAGAGGCTTGAAAAGAAACCAGATACTCCAGGCTTTACCCAAGCTTCACGGAAGAGTCAGTGTGTTGCTTAGGCAATATTCTTAAAATGTTGTCATATGCTTGCTCTTACTCCTTCTTGTCCTACCTCAGTCTTCCCTGGTGTCTTTTATCCTGAGTGCAAGTCTCAAACAGCAATGTTTTCGAGCTCTTGGTTTCTATGTCTTTGTAAAGAGCATCCATCACCTTTAGGAGTTGCATTTGGAGCTTTTCAGTTTACCTGTTATGCTCAGGTACTAGTCAGATTTAGCCTGACTTACAGAGGGTGCTGCTCCTCTAGCCCCTTCCCCAGCTGAGGTCTGTGTCTGCAGAAATGGCACCGTTTCTCTGGTTCACCATTGGCGTTCAAAAGCAAGTGTGACATGTGGTGAAACAACTGTGGTGTCATGCATGGCTTTAGGAGGTCCTGGTGTGTCTGTATGCCCTTCTGGGTGTTACTTCATTCTATGTCCTAGCATGACCAGAGGTGTTTGTTTGTTTTCCGGGCTCCATGGTTAAGGAAACCTTGCCATTAAACTCCTCCTCTCTGAGAACGCACCAAATCCTGGTTAATTTGTGTCCTCTACAGTGTTTGATTTAATTTTTTATACTTAGAAATTAAGAAGAAATTAATTCATTCCTTACAAAACAGTAGGTAGCTGTCAGTTGGGAACAGACTTTACTTAATAACAGACTGGCCTAGTTTTAACCACTGATCTATATGGCAACATGTCTGCAGACTCCTGAGTCATCATTTTGTATTTCCAAATATACTTTTCTAGTGGAAGAAATATTTATATTTACTAAGAAATGCCAAAAGAGATTCTCTGTGCCCTTCTGGCACATGTGGTGGGTCAAGGGACTGAGCACAAGCAGTACTATCTTCAAGTATAAACTTGTCATACTTCTTGAAATGTGTTTCTTTTACAGGACTCTGTTTATTTATTAACTTTACTGTATTTGGGTTATTTTCAGTATGCATATCATCACGTAGAGGAACGGATGGATCTTTTGCTGAAGATAGTTATATGAGGTTTTGCCCTCATCCGCATTCATGATTTCATGTCTCTACCTTTAACTTTTCTTCACCTTGTTGATCACTTTAATTCCTGTACTTCCCTGAAGTGTGGTAGGGAACTATAATTCTCTATCCCTTTGCATTGTAATGCCTTCTGTAGCGTTTTATAGCAAACCTGAAAGGAAATCCAAAATGTTTAAATTGGAATTATACTTTGGAAAAGTAATAATTTAGGAATATTCATATGGTCCCTGGCCCAAGCCCTTATTTAAGTAATACAAAATACCAGATGTAAACTTCTTATGGGCTCAAGTGTGGGATTTGCAACGTAATTTTCTTTTTTCTTACACACAACTTCCTTCCCAGAAAAAGCTACAAACCCCTCCACAGAACCTGTCATTGGCAGCAGAGATAAGGAATGCTTCAATGGAGAAACATACCCTAAAAAGGGAAAGGCCAATATTGACTTGCAATGAAGCTTAAGCCCTTTAAACTCACCCCTGGACAAGAAGAATCAATGTCTCTTAAAAAAAGTGCCACTGCTGTTATACAGCAGACTATTAAACTATGCTAACAGTTGTATATTTCCTATTCAAAACTGTGCTGCTGTGTATATAAACATGGGAAGGTTTTGTAGCTGTATATGTCCAGATTTTTGACATGTGTAGGTGGAGCCAGCGTAGGAAAGCCTATTCGGGAGTTAGGAGCAGCTGCTCTAATGGAATACTATTGACTTTAGTTACATCAGGGGCTAAATATAGCTTGGGCAGCAATGTACACAGGGCTGTGTCTGAGAGCCAGGACAGAATGTGCTGCTCAACGGACAGACGGATAGATGCTGTTCCTGTGCGGATGCTCCTTTTAGGTTGAAGAGCTCTCCTGGGATCTTTTGCCCAGCCTTGATGCTCCCATGGGAATCCTGCCGCTGGCTCCCCAGGGTTGTGTATCTGGTCCCAAGGGTAGATGTGGGGCTGGGTTGATCACAGGTCTTCTGCTAGCCCATGTTGGCACAGCTCCCCAGTATCAGTGGTGTTTTATTGATTTATACCCAGTGAAGGGCTGAACCCAGGAGTCTACAGTCAAAGCTACAAGGAATATTTGTGCTTTAGACATGTTCCCCCAGCCTTCCTCTATTGCCACCCCCTCATCTCTTCCTCCCTCACTCCTTCCCAGTTGCACTTCCTTATATGCCTTCCCCTCCCTCCCCCCAAATTGTGCTTTTGAAGAAAAAAAATCTGCATTTCTAGGAACATTCTTCAAACACCATTTCCCAGCCTTGGCCAAAAAATGATGGTCCATGTCTGCCATGTCTGTGTACTCAGTAGGACGTTCACTCCCTGTGCTCACCTTCATGGAGAAGGATCGTTCACCTCTGAGATTTTATCCTGATCCCTTGGGGCTGAAAAAACTAGAAAGGAGCCTGTTCTTTCTCTTACTGTGAATAAGGATGAGGCCTTTCGTGGTAATTGGATTTGAATACTTTTTTTTTTTTTTTTTTTTCTCCCCTCTTCCAAGACTTGACTGGTATTTTTAAGCCAAGAGAGCACTGGCATTGAAAGGGATGCGCTCACCCTGACAGGCTCTATGAAGAAGCGTCACAGGGTTACAGCGCATCTCAGTGCAAAGGTGTTGAGGAGCTTTGCAGACTTGGCCAGCCACAGGGATGCCGAAGGCAATGCCCAAGGTGCCCAGAAGTTCAGACAGCCTTTTTATTATTATTATTATTATTTTTTATTTTCCTTCCTGAGAATGAAAGCCCAAGGCTCTTGCATCATAGGAAGTGACAGTTTTGAAATGAAGCAGGCTTGATAGTCCAAATGTACCAGATTTGTGATTCTTTGGGAGAAAGGAGTGTGCACATTCCCTTGTTGTTGTGTGCTCCCGTGGATTTAAACCGAGCTGATGTGCACAGACAGGACATGTGTGGTGTCCCAAATGATTTAGGGATCCACAGGGCCAGATTCCTTCCCATTCTCCTTGCTAACTTACTTCAGAGTACAAGTTCTACAGAATCATCTAGTCATACATATGGTGATTAACACAAACAAATATTTTTTATGTAAAAAACATTTGAAGACTTTGGGTTCATAATGAACCCTCCAGTAACACAAGGCAGGAAATTATTCCAGTTCTATGATACTTTTTCCTTTATAATCTGTAAAAGCTCTAGAATATTGTGTCATTGCTTTCTCTTTTATCTCTAGCCCTTACACATTCATGGAGATATACACAGTCAAGCAAACCCAAGCTATGTGGGAAAGGACTGCACATGTTATTCCATTTTGTAAATTCTTAGTAGAGCCCCTTTAGAATGCTCTGAGAATAACAGATTGTACATTTTTCAAGCGTGTTTCTTCTCAGCTTACTGAGGAAAAGCGCATGTTCCCTCCCCAGTCAGTCTTTGGGCAGTGTGGTTTTTTTTGGTTTAAAGTATGAGGGGCGAAGCAGAGCAAGTACATTGTCCTCTTAGATTTATAGTCCAGGAGATAGGTCACAACCCTTAGCCACTCTAAAAATGATCTATAGTTCAGAGGCCTGGGAGACAAACCCGGAATATATATCCTAGTATGTCTCGAGCCACCCTGGGCTGTGAGTGTGGTGCTTGGTCTGAGCTGGTCTTTAAGCAATGGCATCGCACCATGGTGTTGGGAGTGCACAAACAGAAGGGAGACCATCTCCTGGAAGCTGGTATTGTGCTGACGTTTGATGACCCTCAAGTCCCAGTGGCACTGCTGATCCCATTGAGAATATTTGCCATCTCTATAATGAGTTTTACAAGAGTAGGGAGACATGTTTTATTCTGTGTGAAGTTCCTTCAGCAGTGTTACTACCAGTCAATGCAATTTCAGTGCCCCAGAGCGGGATAAAGAGTTTCATCCATGCAAGACACTGTGTGCCGTCCTCCACGATGGCCTCAGCATAACACTGCTGCCAGCTCCACCGTGAATGCTTGATCCCCCAGCTGAGCCTCACAAGTGAAGCCGCTTCACTCCTTAACCCATTTTTCTTTTTTTCATATCTGTGCAGTCAGCTGTAGTATGGTGGGCTTTGAACCACGGAAAAGTGAAGTTAGGGCTTGAGCCTCCTCTGAGGCTTGAAAGCACCCACTTTATGTTGAACACAGGGTATCCAACATCTTCAGCTCCTGCTGAAATCATTTGACCCTTGCAAACACCAAGTTCCATCAGGACTGACTCTTGCATGTCCCAGTCCCGTATAGTGTAGGAGCACCCAGATAAACTCAGTATTGGATAAGTTTTTTTTCTTTTCTTCCTGGAAGCAAGGAAAGCACTAGTTAGACATGGAACTGGAGAAAACCACAGGTGAAAAGATTGGATTTGTTACTAGATACAGAGCAAATTTTGCTTGCACTTGTCAGGTGTCCTGAGACATGAGAAAGTATTACAAAGAGTCTTTTCCTTGTAGAAGTTGTGCTTATCTTGTGATCTGTATTTTTTTTCCCCACCTTTCTTATGCTGCTCTTATCATTCTGTTATCAGAGGCTTCAAAAGAGACCAGCAGAGCTAGGTGCTAGTATCCCCTTGAAATTCAGTGAAAGGGTTACATTTGGGTTTCTAGGAATGCCAGAGAGGGTTTAAGGCAGAAATAAACCAGTAAGGGTTTCATTTTTTTCTGGTCTTCTAAGGTTTTTTCTTTATATGCAAAGTGAGATTTTTATAAGGGCTCAGTATTGTCTGATGCTACTGATGGAGGTGATGAAGCTCCCATGTTCCCTGGCAGAGGGAGAGGGCTAGTGGAGGACACTTCTGAATATCCCGCTCTTGTCTTTCTCTTTCAAAACCTAACCCTTGGGCAAGATTATCTATTAGAGGTTTCTTAACTTGCATCAGCACCCTTCACCACAACAATGACTGTATATAAACCTCATAGTTACACCCTCCACAATGCCCAACAACACACACACACTCCTTTTTTTTGTTTTTTCTTTTCCTCTGCCATATCCATTCTTGCTGACTCCCTCAGCCTTAGGCTATGAGCCCTACTGGAAAGAAACATAGAGGGAGGATTTGACTACATATCCTATGCTGGAAGAAGAGGAACAAGAAAGTGGCTTTAGGAGGGACCCAAGGGAGCTACTGGTGTCACCAGGGTGCTCTTGCAGTTCCGTGATGTCTATTCTCCACCGCCTCATCCTCTCTTTGTCTTCCTTTTCCAATTAATCCCCTCCTCAGATGGCTCCACTATTAAACTAGGCAGAATGGGACCCAGGATATCAGGAAAAAACATAATATTTACAGCTGTCATAGTGTTCATCCTACATATAGACTGCATCTCAGCCCTACCTTCTGCCTCTTTTTGGTATTTGGAGCACACACTCTGCAAGACGGAAGTGCTGGAAGTTTGTATCACACGTTGCTCAAAAGGACATTTTATTGACTTTAGGCACCTGTGTCATAAGCAAAGCATTTGTAAAAAATAAGATACGATCTTACTGCTATGTTGTGGGTTGTTCTGCTTTGCTTTGCAGATTATATGCTGAAAATCATTCCCCAACAGTCGTGAAACCAGTGCAACTCACAAAGGATTTCCCAGTCTTAAGTACGGGGCATACTGCTAGAACACAGCTCAAGCTGGAGTGAATTGAAATGTGCCCGTTGTATGGAAATATCTGTGGCCTGTGGGCTGATGCAATACTAATTTTGAGATGTTCCAGATGCCCCTTAATGGTTAGAGCACCCTTAATGCTCTGCAGCTGCTGCATTTTGGAATAGCTCTTGTAGCTGAATTCCTTCATAAATAAAAGTAAGGGTCCTTATCTGATGCACAGAGAAAAAACCAAATATTGCAAGTGAAAGTATGAACATGAAGGGACTGTGAATCACCATCTACTTTTATTTAATGTTTTATTGCTACTTTTTCTTTCCTATGTGCCTAGTGACTATCTTTCTAAAGCAAGGCGTGGTCATGTCCCTCTAATGCTCAGAATTAAATAAACACAGCAGAAACACCCCCTCTACTCCATCAAAGCCCCACTTTCAAACGTGTGGGCAGCCTTAGTGTCCATTTGCCATCGTTTCCACTTTCCATCACATTTGGCTTGTTCCAGAGAAAAGGTCTGGTGCCAGGATTTCTGCTGGCTGAAACAAGGATGGAATTCTGGCCTGATTAAAATCAATGGCAAAGCTCCCAGTGACGAGAAGGAGAGCAGGCTGTGATTTGGAGTACTTGGAGGATATACACAAAGCAATCATACATAGCAATATAATTGTGGCCATTTGACGGATGCTAAAGTTAGACATCAACAAGCTAGCAGCTATAAATAGCAGGGATTTCTGCTGATTCCTAGTTCTGTTATTTTAACCATGAAAATCAATTCCTTTCCTGCCTTTCAGGAGGGGTAAAAACACAGTGCCTGTTTTCCCATAGTAAGTAAAACTTGAGCATTTTGTTGTCTAAGGATAAATATTGCACTGCTCACCGTGCTGTTGTGTTGGTGTGCTTAGTATTTTCCACACGTACACACAAAACCTGTTAACATGTTAATGGATTTGTTTGCTTGTCAAGGAAAATTTTGCCCCCTGCAATGACAGCTTCAAACTCAAGCTGCAAAAAGGCAGGGCAAGCAGTTGCTCAATGGACAAGCACAACACATTTCTCCTGACAACACAGGCTTCAGCCTCAAGTCGGGTGCCTTGCCACTCTGATCCGCAGCACCAGTTTAATCATGTTAATGTGCTCTGCATATTATTCAAATTAAAAAATGTCATAGTCAGTCTGAAGACATTGTTATGCATTAGTGTTTTCTAAGCTGAACGCCCTTTGGTAGGCACCAGAGGCTGTGTATCACCCCATTAGCTAAAAAGGGAGATGCATGATCATACATAGTGGATGCCTGGCTTGGAAAGTGTTTTAATTGGCACGTTCTTGGGAGGCAAATGATTTCTCTGAAGTAAAGTCATCCCTGCAAAATCCTCTGTGAGATGCAAATCTACAACCAGACCTGCTACCTTCCTCATTAATAGAGCAATCATGACCAGCATGGTCTTGATTGTGTGAGTTTGCCTGCATGGGGTCACNAATAAATAAATTACTGGTTTTTTATCTTGTCAATGATAAGAAAGGGAAGGAACATGATATATAATAAGAATAATAATACTGTCATATTGTCTCTCTGTGCTATCAGATACCCAGTGTAGTGTGGCTTCTCTTGTAGGAGTATGATCATGTTCAAACTATGCCACATGACTATATATAGTAAAAAGTTTTTCAGTGCATGTCACATTTTTATACCACAGTTGTGGGTTACAGAGCAAGCTACCAAATAGAGTGAAAACATAAGAATACTTTACAGGACTGCTTAACAAGTGGACAATCCAGAAAAGGTTGGACAATGCAATGCATATCAATAAACAGATGGATTTTACTGGCAGACGGGGGTTTTTGTGTTCAGGAATGGGAATTATGCATGCACTTGGCTCTACTGTTATGTAACTTGGCCCATAAAATTCTATCTTTTTTCATTGTATTAAGCATTTATAGTTTCCTTTGAGGAGGTTTCTTTATTCTTTTTTTTTTTTTTTCCTTCGGGATGCAAGAGTAGATGCTTGGACTAGTATACTTAGCACGCTCTATTATTCTTTTGATTGCCTCCCCATACTTCATTCACTGTGGTTCAAGCTGGGAAATTACAGTGCAAAGGATTTCTGTGCCTTGGGATTTAATTCTTTTAGGGAACAGAAAGAGTTCCTTGAGACAAATTGCATTATATTTCAACTGTCCTGGGTCATTTGTTTGTTTGTTTTTCCCTGTTTGATTTGTTTCAGTTTCTGGGAATCGTTCCCAGTCACTATCATCTAGAAGAGCTGGTTTATACAGGAGGAGCTGGAGAAAGGATTTTCAGATGTACTAATGAATTCTGAATTTTAACTCAGCAATTATCTTCTACTGGTTTCAAAATAGCTTGGGACTGAGTATTTTGTCAAGGTCAGTGGGAGGAAATGGTTATTCTTGGGTTCGTGTGTTTAGGGAACACAGCTAGTAATCATAATTAGGTGGTGATGCCTCTACTGGCTGTAGGTACTGGTTTGTATACAAAAACCTTCAGGAAAAATACTCTCTGGATGGTTTTACATGATCCATTCTCATAGACAGGAATCAGAACAGATAGTTCACAAGTAGCCTGTTGACTACTGCATTTATATCCTGGTTGAATTCTGAAGATACTGAGTGTATGATAAATAAATTATCTGCTCAAACTTTATAAATCTAAATCTATTTCAATAGAATTGACCATGTGGTGAAGGTCAAATTTAGGAATGACAGTGGAGAAGAAATTTAGAATTAAATAGCATAAGAAAAGTGCTGGGTAATGCTGTGATCGTCAGACAACAAGAAGAAAAAAGTTGCTGCCAAACCAAATAAATCAAGGAGCTGTGATAAAATAATTTCATGCCGAATATAGCTTTTGAGCAGAGCAGACAGAATGGAGTTACTGGAGGTGTATATTGAGGGCTTTGCAGGACATATGAGATACATCATTATAATGGATGTATCATATAGGAAAAGGAAGGAAGGGCATCTGTTCATCTGTGCTAGCCCTTGGCTGTGTGGGGTTGTTGCCTTTGCTGTACTTCCCCAGGGAATAGGAAGAAGGAAAGCAAACCTGCCACGTGGTTCATGCACCTTGTTGCAGTCGTGTTCCTTGTCATTGTGTCCAGAGCACCATCACTTTGGAAAAAGCATGAATTCAGGCATATTATTTAGCCTGCACCTTATTGCTCCCCATCTTCACAAGTGTCTACAAGCCAGTCACTGAAAAGGAGCCT
Organism: Nycticryphes semicollaris; assembly: GCA_013400055.1. Lineage (NCBI taxonomy): Eukaryota > Metazoa > Chordata > Aves > Charadriiformes > Rostratulidae > Nycticryphes > Nycticryphes semicollaris. Next base: position 88,040 of record VXBJ01003721.1, read on the forward strand.
GGGAGGGGTTGCCATCAGGCTGTCCCTCTCCATCACTGAGAACTTTGGCAGCTGATGTCTCCCATGCTCCCTTCCCCATCCTTCTACATGCTCAGTGCTGGATCTGTAGTTGAGTACGTGCAGTGTGGTTAAGCTGCTGCTCAAGGGACTGCACTAGGCTTTGTTCTGTCTGGGGAAGTCTGGCCATTGATCAGGGCAGACAATAGCGGGTGCCCTGTGCTCCAGGGAGGAGCAGCTGCCTTTTTCTCCAAAGGCCCTGGCGTGGTCAGAGAGGACAGGCTGTAAATTTAAATTTAACCCATGTCTTGTAGCAAGAGTCTGGATGCTTAGTCACACTTGAGTGCCTGGTAGAGTGCCGAAGCCCTGTTTGATAATGTAATACTTATTACAATAGATATGGCTAAGAGGTATTCATTACCATGTAAACAGGACTTGCAGGAGGCAGATCCCACCCTCTTCTTCCCCCTTCACACACACACACACACCCGCCCCGCCTTCTTCTACCTCCGCCCCGAGGTATGGAGCCAGATGGCTTAATCTACCCCAGGGACCAGGGGACTGAGGATATGGCTGCTGCAGGAGGCACCTGAACACAAGCAAAAAGCTAAAAAAATGACAAGTGCCATTGATTTCCATCAAGTTTCTGAAAAGCCAGGGTGGCTCAGGGGCACTTACAGTACTCCCATCCTCAAACTGAGGTCCTATAGCCAATGGTCCTTCCTTCTCCAGGGAGGAAGGGCTGGTGGGAAGCTCAGCTCCTAATGGCAGAGAATGTAGATGGCTGCCCACACCTCAGACTGCCTCCACTTGAGGACTTTGTAATAATATTTAAGAAACAAGTCTCATGTCACAAGCGAGATGGTCCAGTCACAGGACACAGGGAATGCAGGTGAGACCACAAGTCCTGCTTTGGTGTGGACCCAGAGCCAAATGCTGCTTCCAAACCCTTCACTCTTATCATGAGTATGGTGTTGAATTAAAATAAGAAAGAAATGTGAGCTTTGTGGTGTTAAAACTGTTTTGTAGCACCCTGCAGTCCTTGAGAACTGTAAGTCCTAGAAGGATTTTGGAGGCAAGAGGCAGGTGAGGCTGTTAGTGTACCCATGTTCTGGTCAGGTTTGGCCAGGACTCATTGGCCCCATATCACCTTGGGGTGCTTGGCAGAGAAGACTTTCTCTATGCATAGATTTTTATTATTGAGTGTTTTTGAAGGTGTGCGTGGTTTGGTTTGGTTTCTAGAGATGGTGTCCTCACTGGTTTGTCTATTTAACCAGGCCGATTGTTACTGCAGCCTCCAAAAAGTTTTTCAACACACTTCATAAGCTTCCCTTGCTCTGGTTATTGCTACCAGGCAGTGCAGAGGGAAAACAAAACAAAACAAAACAACCAAACAAAAAAACCCAACCAGCAAACCAAACAAACAAAAACAAAAAGGAAAAGAATTAAACAAATCACTAGTATAGGGGGACAGGGGGAGATAAAGGGAAAAAAGGTGGGGAAAGCAGTGCAGAGCATTAAGAAAAGGGGAGAAAAAGAGTGGCCAAAGAGCAGTCAGGCACAACGGGCAAGAACAAACAAGTCTGGCGAAAATGATGGGCTTGCAGCAGGGTGAAGGAGCGTCTAGGGTGCTCTTTCTATCCAAATGCATCATTTGCATCCACCCCTGCCTGAATGCCCATGATCCTGCAGCTACATCCACAAAGTACCCTGCCAGCACCTGGCGAAGGCTGGGGGACTCCGTGGTCACCCAAGGGTAGAAGCTGTAGATGGGTAAGTACACCATTCCCTTCTCCTTTGACCAACTAACCCCATCTAAGGCTTTTCTGTCAGCGCAAGGAAAGCCTTTTTGAACAAGCAAGCCCCTCCAGAGGATGCTTCAGTCTCTGGGAATAATAGACGGTGTTTTTACAACCTCTCAGAAGCCTGTTCCTGGGTAGACAATGAAAGACAGTACCTCAGGACCACTGGGTTACAGGAGGTTGTAAAATTGCTCCTCCTTATATATATATTTTTGACAATGCTTTCACTGAGGAGTGTTTACTCTTTTTNCTGGGGAGTGTTTTCTCTTTTTTTTTTTTTTTTTAATTTTATTGTTCTGGCAATCAGTCTGTCTTCTTTTTTTTATATTTTTCCTTTCTTATCCCCTTCTTCCCTTTTCACTTTGACCTATCAACAGTAAGTCTTGTTTTGAACTGACGGGGAGGCGTTAAATGAGTGGCTGGGCCACCAATTTAAGGGAATTGATGATCTTTGGGGCTTACACTCTCACAGGTCAAATGATAATGTTGCCCTTCAGGTTAAATTCATAAGTTACATAGGAAAAAACAGGAGCTTTCACCAAACTCAAGGCCATTGGGACACAAACAACTTTAGTCGTAAAACAGTCATTTAAAAGCTGGTTTCAAAAAGGACAATGCAAGGGTGCATAATCTTTCATTTGTCTCTTTTTGACACATTTTTCCCCCTCTAAATTTCTGTGCATTCTTCAGGCAGCCATTTTCTGTTTGTCTTCTTTAAACTTCTAAAAAATCATGGTCCTAAAGTCAATCTAGATAAAGATAGGTATATAGATAGATGTAGGTAAGGAGTTAGATAAGAGATAGATATAGATATAAAAATAAAGATAGAGATAAGTAGGTATATGTAAAGGTATAGTTATAGATATATAGATATATAGNGATATAAGGTTCATGGGTCTTGAAGATGATTTATTGGCACGGCAGGTCAAGGCATGCAGATGACACCATGCTACTAATTATTAATAAGATTTTCTGCTGTTCATGTTTGTTATCATCTCCTTTCTGATCTGTCATATTCTACTTATGTAAACCCCTCCAACCCACTGCTATCTTGTCTTCCTTTAGCTTCATAGCTCTGCTGCCACATACCAGTGGCCAGTTATGTTTTGTTCAAAACCAAGTATTTCAAGCTATTCAATAAACAGGAAGAAATTACTATCTCTCCACTTTTTTTTTTAATTTCTTTATTTTTATCCTGTATTGCTTTCTCTGTGGAATCATAAACAAATCACTGGTAATGGACATTTATCCCCCTCTGCACCCATGACAATTAAGATTGACATTATGGGGCCTCAGCTGCTAGTGATTACAAAATGAGTTAAAACCTACTGGGTCCATTCAGAACGAAGCCTGATGTTGTATTTGTGGTCTCAGATTTTGATAAATCCATCTTTTTTTCTTTTTCTTTTATTCTTGAGCAAGATACTAATGATTCCACAAGTTTAAAAAACAACAGAAATTTTGGCTTATAGATGTAAAAAGGAATTGTCCGTAGGATGACTATGAGGAGAGGAAGGAGAACTGACCCCAGTGTGTTTACAGTCATTTGTGCATCTTTATTCACCAGTGGTTCAGAGGAATACTTACACACACACTATTCGTAGAGTCTCATACCCAAGTTCACTCTTGGGAGACAGAAGCACGAAAGCAGCGTCATCACAGAACAGCACCTGAATTAATTACTGGAGTGATGTCCCTTAGCTCAGTCACAAAGAGATGTTAATGCTGCCATATACAGCTTTCAGAACTCTACTGGCTGTCCTCACAGAGCATCCGCCAGCCTGCTGGCTGCTGGCTACTGGCCTCGGGTAGCACCCCCTGTCATGGATGTGTTGAGTAGAGCAGGGTGACCCTTACAGTCCTCCTAATGGGAGAGGGATGCAGTGTGCAGAGAAGATGACATTGGAAGTAAGTTGGAAGTAAGGGGCTAATAACCTGTGATACTTTGGCTGAATTTGCACCCGAAACTAAGTCAAAGATGAGAAATTACCTGCATGCTCAACTAAACAAAAAGTGGACATCTCTCCCACCACGTTGTATAAGGCTCAGGTCATGTCTCTCTCATCCAAGAAAACATTGAATTGGTCAGGCTTTATTACAGGGGTTGCTTGGTCCCTAAAATAATGCTTGTCTGAACAAGAGTACTTTGGCAGATACTGAAATATCAAAAAAAAAAAAAAAAAAAAAA
>VXBJ01003721.1:100360-118977 GCA_013400055.1 Nycticryphes semicollaris
AATTTCAAGGAGACATTTCCTGACTCTATTTATATACTGTAACTAGATTTATAAGGAGGTAGACAATTTATGGTCAAGACTAAAAGATACTTAAGCCCAGCAGAGTTGTCATATTTTATGCACTAGTCTTAAATTGATCATTGATGGAAGTAAATAAGAAGATTGTTCTTGGAAAGTTACATTTATTTCATGATTTTTAATGCCCAAAAGAATGTGTCACAGCACATAGACTTTCACATAGAGATCAATATCTTTATATGCAAAGATGAAAAGATAAAGTCTTTTTCATCTTTGTAGTCACGAGCAAAGGCAGGACCTGAGCCTAGGTGGGTGCCTTGACCATCATGCCACCAATCAAGCCACTCTTTGAAGCCTTGACCTCCACGCTCTCCAGTTTTAGTTCCTCTTAGGCAACTACTCCTGGTCCATAGGAATGACTGGAAATGTTCTTAGAGGGCAGGAAATTTATCTAACACATTTGCATCCTTAATGGCATAATTATTTATTGCAGGCAAATGAGGACTGCAATACCGTGTTTTGTGTGTAAAGCCATCCTGTTCACAGGCTTGATGTTCAGGGCTGTGAGTTACCAAATTAACCTAACCAAAAAGACCTTTTAATAACATCTGCCTATAGTACTAATACAACTATTTTTCAGAGTTTTACATGTGCAGAACCTTTAGGTCGTGATTCAAATGCTTGAACGTCACTGAAAGGTGAAAGTTACCTCTGAAATCTGTACAGTAGCATATATCTGTATGTTTGAAATACAGAAAATAGATTTAAGATGATCACTTATTAAGCCCTTTTTTAGTTTTTTGGAGTGTTCTTTATAAATTACAGTGATTTTGTTGAACATTATTTTTAATTGTTGAGGTGTAACAGGATAATGCTCTCACAAAGGCAAATTAAATCTTGCTTACCTTTCAAATAATTACTGTGGTGTGGATAGGTCATAGAATGCTGTACACAATTATTTAATTTCATACCTAAACTAATCAATTAACCAGTTTTCCATTATTATTGTCCTTTGGGTTGGATAGTGTTCACGTGTTGCACTGTTGGTTAAGCTTGATGTTTGTAGCAGCAAAACCAATGCCTTCTTTAAGCCATTTTATTGGTAAAAATTGTTCATGTCATGGCTCTATATATACTTCAGGAGTTTTCAGAATAGCATTGTGCATGGTGGCAGACCAGACCTACCCAGGCATGGTAGGGGTTGAACGCAGAAAGAGGGTTGAATGCAGAGAAAGACTCTAAAGCTGCAGCCCAGGTCTTCTGCAGTAGCCTCAGCTTGTTCATACATTCCATGTGGCACTGTTGCTTGGCTGTCCCCCTCTGCATTTACATTGGGGTTCCCACCTAGTACCTAAGCAACTGAACCCTGAGGAATTAAAAGGCAGTATGCTTTTCATTAAACAAATGAAAAGAAAATCACAGTCCCTGCCCCGAAGATTGTACACAGTAATCAATGGCAGCATCGATAGGAAACTTCACTGCACTCAGAGGAACAGTAAAACACTCATGATAGGACCCTGAAGATGAGACAACCAGTAAAATACTTACTCTTACTTCGGCTTCATTAGCCATTAGAGCAGGATAATAGCACGTACCTTACCCCATCAGAGATTAGTTAGTTGTTGCTGGGACAAAGTTGTGGAGAGAAAAAAAAGGAAAAATGAAATAAAGAACCCTTCCAATTCTTGCTTTAGTGAGATGGTGGCAGTGGGTGAGGATGCGACCCAAGTTGTGCCACATGGTTCCAGTCACCGTCCTGATTCTGGAGAATAGAGTCGCCAGTGCACAGCCCCCCAGCTTGCAGAAAAGCAGCAATGTTGGGTATGTGCAAGCTCTGAGCTGCTCCAGAGCAATCTTCCCAGCATGAGGGGAAAGAAGGTATAGGTTGACCAGCCTAACCTTTCACATTTGGGGTTCTAGTGCTGTTTAGTTCCCAAGCAAACATGTTTAGAGCTCGCCGTCGGCTGCCCTGCAGACATGTAGCTGCTTTGCTGAAAGCTCCCTATGGATGAAACCTGGCTCAGCAATCTGGGCCATGGGATCTGTTCACGCCTGAAAAAACAGAGGCACGGAGCAGAATTGACACCACCTCACGAGGAGGCTTGTGCAACACCTGTCTGCTCCGTGCTTGGCACAAGCCGATGCCATTTATCTTTACAAGCATTTTTATTAAAAGTAGGTCCAAGAGCAAACAGACTTTGCAATGTGGCTTTTTTTTTTTTTCTTTTCATTAAACGGGATGATGCAGTCTCTGCTGACTGAAAAAGCCAATCAACAAGCCCTCTGAATCTTTGATCCATTTTTCTACTTAGCTGTTCTCTAAAGGCTCAATTTCCTCTCTTGTCATGCTTTAGAGAGGGGGAAAATACACAGCCTAGTCCCTAAGTTATAATGCAATTATTTGGTGCAAGGGAATTTTTTTTTTCACTTGAATAAATTAGTTGTTAATTAAAGCTTTTTGATGTAGTGCAAAAGGAGTTATATTTGATACCAACAGCTGTATGCTGTTTGATTTATAGTCTTTTGGGGTGTTGTTGGTTACAGCGATCCATTTCACCCCCTTCCCCCATGAAACACACACACACACTCTCTCTCTCTCTTCAAAGACCATTAACTGGTACTGTTTTTTCAATTAAAAGGAGAATATATTTTCTGTTGTTTTCACTTTTCTATACATCACCTAAAAACAGAAGAGCAACCTTTCACCACTTTGGCCTTTTCCTCCAGGATAAAGTCTTATACCTGTGGCAGAGAAAGCATTTCTGACACTGCTGGGGTAAAAGGCTCTGCTTCGGGTGGGTAGATTGTCCCTGAATGGAGTTCCCTAGCTTAGCACATTGCATCTGCAAATAGTAGGTAAGGGCAGAGGATTTCCTCTGATTTCCACTTTAAGCAGGTTAAATTACCACTGTGAGAACTAAGCTGAACTTCCAGGTAATGTGTGAGGTGTTTGGAAGCTGTGTGATGCGCTTTAGTTAAAGTATCATTGTAGTCTTCAATCTGAGCAGAATTAGGAACTTAAGCAAGTTGGAAGGTCTTGGGTTTGATCTCTAGCTGGCAAATTGGAGAATGCAATGGAGAATGGTAGCAGATGGGAGCAGATTGTGTACAATTCCTTTCTTTTAATCCTCTATGAGGAATAGATCAAATTCAATGTACCTTTGGTCTTCTTATTAATAGATTGATTTGGTTGTCTCTAGTTCCTCAGAAATTACTCAACACTCATCTGCTTAGCTATGACTGTTTTTCACTGGGCCAGGGACCACATGCTGAGGCTATTTCCAGGAGGACATAGCAACTCAGAAGGCTGTCCTAGAATGCCCTCTCTCCCCTTCCTCATCAGTGAGGGGAAGAGTGGCCTTGGAAGAGTGCTGGTGGGTTTTGGCCACTTAAAGTGGCAGTCACGCAGAGGTTAGGGAGGAGCTTTTCTGTAAGTGATGTTGTTTTCAGTCAATTCCCAGCATGGTGTTCATTAGCTATAATGGAAGTGGTTGATCATAAAACATGTTTCTTCACACTGGTTTGCAGTTGGGCTACTGCATGTGGGGAATGGCAGTAGGACTTCCTGAACTTGAGGACTAACATGTAGGACATCTTTTAGAGATGATCCAAGATCAGCTGGGCAAATAGGATCAACTTTCTGTGCAGAGCACAGAGAAAGACGACCTGCTTCTCCAAGAATCGCTATCCCAGGCATGGCTGTCCTACTGTTGTAATTTAATTTGTTTTAATCTGATAGTGGAAGGGAGTGGGGAGTGGGGGGTGGGAATGGGTCTTAATTAATTGGCTTCTACTCCAGACTCAAGAGGAAAACCCACTTCGGAACAAATTAATGCAATCAAAATCTGCAGGTTGTGAGGCTGCTGGCAGAGTTCCCTGTTTGTGAGTAAATGAGAGCAGGTTTCCAGCTCTGAAGAATGGGAGAGGCATTTCTGGAAGACAATTGCTTGTAGATGTGGGCTTTTGGTGAACATGAAGAGCTTAAAAGTAGGCTTGCTTCCTCCTGTTCCCTATTCCCTCCCAGGGAGTGCGGCTGTCACAGTGGTCTTGAATCCTTTTCATTACTCTTGAGTCTGAGTCAGAGGTTAAGGAACTGGATGATGGTGACGGTCAGCCCTGTTAGAGATGGAAGGCTGGAGAGGAGCAGAGATGGCTATGTCATATCATCATGTTTTTCTTCTGTTCCCACTGTGACCGTGTTTCATGCTTTCCTCCTTATCTATCTATCTATCGATCTATCTAGTCATTATTTTTGCCTTTCTGCTACCTATAGTAGTGATGGGAACATCAGTGCCTGGTGGTAATACTTTTCTGGTATGCACACCTGGCATTCTGCACAACTGCAGATTGTGGGCTTGCCAGCAGGGGTTTTAGGTCACTGAGATTGGCAGGAGACTTGGGAAATGCTCGTACATCTCAGTGTGATAGGAAACACCATTCAGTTTTAGTATTACATTGCTTGTTCCAATTACCTATTCTGCGAAGGTCTTATTTATCTAAAGATCAGTTTAATATTCTAGTTCTCAGGGCTTCAGAAAATATTTTTTTCCCTGCATTAATGAGAAATATGTTTTTCTATGATGTGTTTATCTAGTAGAACCTATAGAAATACAGTATTTCAAGCTTCATAAATGGATTTGATAATAGCACTAAAAGAGAAAGATAATTCCTGAGGAGTTTGATTTATGTCCCCTTGACAGTTATTTCATAACTTCTCCCTATTTCCTGCTTTGCTTGTTTGAGTCTAGTTGAAGGGGGGAAAAAAGCAGTTATCAAATGAGAAAATTAAGATTTTGCATATATAAGGAAGACAACACATATTTTCAGTTGTGTGCATGTCATCTTCTTGCTGGAAACCACAGTGGGTATCTTATGAATGTCCTTGCCTCATTTCGGTATTACTAATTGAGGACTTTCAACCAAGAATATCTGCCTTTAAGTTAATTTAAAACAGTGTGTGTTCAAGAACTGGAATAACATCTCTGTTAAGCATCTAGAAAAACTGTACCGAGCTTCTTTTTGCATGACACACTCTTGCGATGCTTCATACAAATTCCCAGCAAGGTGCTATATTCTTCTGAGCTAGCTGAAGAGGTAATACTGTTCTACTGTTGCTACTGTGCAGCCATCCTAAAATATTGGCTTCTCAGTTATTCAGGTATTTGGAGAGGAGGGAGAGAATAAAAAACATTAGTTAGCTGTGCATGTTTCTACAGGTATATGGAGTCATCATAAGTTACAGGTGAAAAAAATGAGAAACAGACAGAAGTGGAGGAAAGGCAAGAAAGGAAAGTATGAACATCAGCAGTGAAGCCAGTGAACCCATTAGCCCAAGGCAAGTGCAAGAGAAGACCTGGCCATTAAGGGCCCCTGAAGGGGCTGGTGAAAAAGCATTGGCGAAATGGGGAAGGTGACAGGGGAGATCAAGGAAAGAGCCATAGAGGAGCAAACAGGGGTTAAGGAGCAGAAACCACATGGTAAGAACTGGGCCAAACTGTGCTCAGCTCTGTGTGCACAAAACTGTTGGATGGATTTACTTAAGGAGAAACTTCTTGAATCTATGTTGTTTCTCCCAATCTTGAATAAATAGCAGGAGCAGTTAGCAGAATGTGTGGGACAGAGAAGTGGCAATGACTCCCATATTTAGATTATTTAACATACTCCACTATAACATGATTTCACAGATTTTTAGAGACCAATTTGTTTTCTTGTCTACAAAGACCTTAGGTTTTGGATTCCTAATGTTTTCCATTATCAAAGGTTCCCATGGCTTTTCTAATTTTTTAAAATTTCTTTTTTAAAGAAACTGTAATTTCTCTGTTTGAAAAAATGCCTTTGAATTTTGGCAGGGGAGAAAACTCTGCGGCCAAAGGCATGCCTTTCACTTCTCCCATGAAACTCCCCTCCATTATGGCTGAGTTATGGGCTGTGCAAGATCGCCATTCCCTATGTCTCACTTGTGTTTCTCAGGAAAATGCTGGCAGTGGGTCTGAATAATAACTGAACATGAATCCTCCACAGACCTGGGCCCACAGTACAGCTAAGCAAAGATAGCAAAGAGAGAAATCCCTAGGGGCTCGTGAGGCCAATGGAGCTGGTGTCTCACCCTTTTTAACCTCCCACTAGCAGTGATTGTACCATGTCTTGGATGATCCTCAGTGAAGGAAATGATAGGTCCGGTTTTAGACCCAACATCATTTCTGTGTTCAGGCTGCTAAATCAACCAGGTGAGAAATTAGTAAGTGCCAGGTTCATCCTTGTGGGTACAGCCATGGTGTGATCTGGGGCACATATATGATAACCCCATGGTGACATGCCTTTCCTACCCTGTGTGAGAGACTGCTTCTGTCACGCTGCCAGAGAAACACCCAGTCAAACAGAAATAAGTTTGCACAAATAGCTATAAAGTTGGGAAATTCCCCCCCTTTTTTTTTTTTTTTTTTTGATGCTTGCAGTCTAAACATCTTTCTTCTTGCAGTGTCCAATGTAATAAACACACTGAAAGTGCATATATCTATCTATGTGTACACATGTTAGATGGTATACATCTGGATGGCCCTATAAACATCACCATATGGGATGTATGCACACTTAGATTTGCATAAATATAAATTACATTTCACAGTGGTACAATGCAGAGCAGCAGCAGTATCCCAGCCCCTTTTAAGAGGCGAATCCAATAAAAATGTGTATTTGCTGACAAACACATGAGAAAACTGTGTGTTTACACACACACACGCAGTGCCAAGTGCATCCATGGCTCTCATGAAGCAAAGGCGTCTGTGCACATCCACGTTTGCTCCTATACAACCACTTTATTTCCTTCTGAATAACAAGGAGGCTCCCCCCCTTACCTCTCCCTGCCTTCCCCAGAGCTGCAGGCTGCATTTCTGACAATGCAAAATAATCGCGTTTCTCATTGGAGTGCCTGTCATTAAGCAATGTGCTGATTATTCTGGCAGCTCCACTACTCAAGTCCCCGCGGACGGAGTCAGACACGGAGAGAATTGAATTTCGCCAAGGACGGGGCTAAAGGTCGTTCCATGCAGTGGACAGCTGTGTCTAGTCAAATCGAAACTATTGCTCCAAATGTTACCAACAGAATAGCTGATAGCTCTGTTGTCAGTTCATTTACACTTGCATCCTGTTACAAATTAAGCTGAAATTGTGGTGCGCCAAAGGAGCAGAAAGCGGGTTTTCTGCCAAGTGACAATTCCTTATATCACCAATTTCCAGGCACAGCCATTGTGGATCATTGCTAGGGGTTTTCGTGATTTCCAGCGATGAAGATTTAGGATCCTGATTTTCTGCCATGGGCAAATTTCCCATTAGCACCTGCTCTCATCTTCTAATCCCATAGGTTGAAAAGGAAATGCAAAGCTCTGGTACCTGGTGTCTTTTCTCAGCTCCACTCACAAAGAATACTATAAAGTACAGAATTATTCCTTGACTTCTCAAACTTTCCAAGTTTGAGGGCTTTTTTTTTTTTTGTGGTTGGGTAATTTTTTTTTTTTTTCTTCCCTGTTTGTTTCCTAGTCTGGGCATTTGAATTCAGACAGGAGAAAACTGTAAAATATCTTATTTCTGCCACAAATTCTTCTGCACGGTGGTAGGGCGTAGCAGCAAAAGCAGCTTAGCAACAGTGCTTACATGCCAGTGTTCATCTCAGCCCAGCCCAGCATCTTCCCCTGAACCCACTCCTATGCCCTCAGCAGGCCAGAAAATGCTTTCTGGGCAGAAACACAACCTCTCCTAGGATCCTCAATGGGTCCTAGCAACTAAGCTGAAAGCCTGGGACTCGACCACATTTGGAATAAACTAGCCCAAAAACATCAATGTTAATTAGCTCGTGTTATGAATGGATTAAGTGAGACACCAGCTGCAATGGGACATTTTGATTTGGGTTGCGGCTCAGTAATTAGATGCACATAAGCTGGCTGGGGAGCTGTCAGTCAAGAAGCAGCAGTTCCCTTTGCGGTATTGGGAAGAAGAGCTTTTTTCTGCCCCATCATCTGTTTTGTTGTGAACCTTTGGGTGATGCACCAGTGATCAAACACAGCGCTGAGCATGAACCAAAATCCTCCCATGAGCCACAACCATGCGACTCAGTGACTTCAGAACTTCACTCCTCGTGCAGCTGAGCAATGCTATTTTATTTATAGTGCAAAATGCTCCTCATATGGTGGCTGTTAATGTTAACACCATCCTTGTCTTTGATCCCTGCCAGCCTTCCTCCTGTTTTCTTACCTACCATTGCTGCTTGGAATGGAGTTTAAGGGAAAATGTGTTCAATGCTGTCATGAAATTACTTAGAACAACACTGATGATAGAAAAGCATACAAAATTAGAAATTATAGATGGGTGAAGTGTACAACTTTGGTGATGTTGGCTTTTGTGGTATTCTCACCTACAGCTGAGCTAGTTGTCCTGGGCTCTCTTTCTAGCCAATGGAAAGGAATAAGTGACCTCAGTGAGATCTGCCTATTTCAGACATCATCGGCATTAGGAGGAGAAGAATCATTACAGGGCATCCTTGGTGATTTGTGTGGATGAAGTTGTCTGGTTTTTAGACCTCTACATTTAATAGATGAGTCAGAAGGTAAATCCTGCTTTTCCTCCCAAACCTGGAGCTTGCATGAGAATAAAATAACCAGACAGGAACTTCCTTTAATGTGAGGAAAGGCAGAAAGTGAAAAAGGCAGCTTGACTGCCCCTGACATAGAGACTTGATCAGCTCCATAAATAAAGGGCATATGCATGTAATGGCTGACTGCATCTCAGATTGGAATACCAATGTTTTAAAAGCCTGCTGATGGAGCATCTGCTTATTTCATTACTCCTCCAATGTCTTTGCAGGTAAATCATGCATTATACAATACCATCTCTAGCAATGTATGACCAGAGAGGACAGTCTGTAAAAATTCTGGATGGTCCATCACTTTCCCTTACCTTCCAAGAGAGAAAACCATAAGGAATGATGTGTTCAGTTAATGGGCAGAATTTGCAAAATAAAAATTCATTGGCAGTGAACTAGGATTTGAATATTTTTAAAGGAAGGAGAACAACTCTATCTTGTTCCTGTCTGAGCTGGATGGAGGCACAGCAGAGCAAAGCTCATTTTGAGTAATCTCCTGCTTAGAAAACGTACTGAGGGTCTCAGTATTAGTCAGGTGAAAAAGGCAGTGTCATGCTTTACTAGAAAACAGACACGGTATTGAGATACAAAAGCTTGTGGTGAGCCTCAGCATTGCAACAGCATTTTGAAGAACCCAGGTACAAGTTCATTCTGGCCCTGACTGCAGACTATCCTGTCCTGTGTTATCATCAGTAGTGTGGCAGTGGAGGTTCACAGTCATCCCTCTGAACTGAAGTTTCTGTTTAGCAACAGAATTTGATCCAGAGTTTGTAAGAAGAGAAAACTGCCTCCCTGCATGGGTTTTTCTATGGAAAACTTCACATTCGCCTCATGCTGTGACCCACTGCCATGCATCACAAGTGCTTCCTTTTGTTGTTGTTAACTAAAAATGCTGGATCTCAATGCCTTCGGTTTGTAAGCCATGTTTGCACTTAGTAAGAACTGCTTTTCTCAGGCACAAACTCCTGCTCACCTGCACAGCATTGACTTGGCTTAATATCCATAATTCCCCATCCTCAAGCACCCAGAAATGTAGACCTGAAGAGGTCCACCGGCTTTCCTTGCAATTCCCCTCCCTGTCCTGGCTGTGTGTTATTTGGGGTATAACAAGAGCTTGCTGTGTTTCTTTGGGTACCTGCTGAACTTTTTTCTGAAGAAGACCCAGTCCAAAAGCTGGTTTTGTCACTGAAGAAAGAGGCCTGAAGAGAGGATCCAGAGTACTATGTAAAACTGTGGTGATTCAATATTGAGTGATATTACATGCTGACCAATCTGCATATAAATTTGTATGTGTTCTAGATCTTTTTGTTGGCAGAGACAGTAAAAAGCTGATAGCCTTTGAGCTGCTTATGTGAAATGAGTTTCTGGGTCTCTGTTCAGCTGTTCTCAACCTCTCCCTTTTGATAGACATACAAAAGTTTTGTTTTTGTTTTTTTTTTTTTTTTTTTTTTTTTTTTTTTAAACTGATTCTGTATCCAGAAGATTTAACAGGGATGGACTTAATAAAAGAGAACCATGGAAGTGGCTTTCAATTCTGGAGTACATGAGAAGGTAGAAAGCAAAAGATTTTCAGCTTTATAGGCTTTCCTAATTAGCAGCCATGGCTGAGGAAATACCATAAGACATTTTCCACAAGTATTCATTAGCTGTTGGGTTTTTATAAGCTTGGTTAGACTTTGTACACTTTCTCCCACTATCCTGTCATGTTTGCTCTTGACAAATATTCCAGTAAACATGTTTGCGAGCAGGAGTGTTTGTGGAGGCTGCAAATACTGGAGGATATTCCTGAATAGTTCCTTTAATATTCCTGTTGGAAACCTGCTTCTAGGGATCATTATGTCCTGCTGTCCAGGAGACAAACATCACCATATCACACAGACATTTAACAGCCTATCAATTGGGAAGAGATTAAAAAGAAATTTTAGAAAATAATTTCAAATACTTATTTTTAGGCAAACATCTAATAGTTTACAAATCAACACACTGAATATGTCAAATGCCTGTCTCTTCTGTAGTGCCTCATTTCTGAGATAAAAAGTCACCAACAAATTTTGAAAGCAAAATGAAATATTTTATTTGTTATTATCCTCAATTTCAATCTGTGGTAAATAGAAAAGAGGTATTAAAAAAAAAAATAAGTCTAGTCTGCTTAGAATAGCTTCATAACATTTTTTCTTATTGACCGATCTCTAAATAAGAGACTCTTCTTGACTCCTGCTTAGATGAATGATTCCTAAGGCATTTCTTTTTGTGACAGCAATGAATTGGTCAATGTTTGTATTAAGCTTTCCTAAGTGCACTATTAAATGGGAAAAACTTCAACAATAAACAGGCTGACTGGCTCAGTGATAAATTGAAAAGTGGGGGAGGTGTGTATTTTTAGACAGAAGAATCATCATGGAAATTGTCTGATTGCCATGCATTTGGAGAAAGACTATGTGGAAAAATGCTTCAAGTAGGTACCAGACGTTAGCTGCTCTTAAATCAATGAGATTGTGCTTTGGAAAAAAATACTTGTCTCATCAATGCCTATCTTGTCCTAAGGCTTGCTTGAGATCTAAGCATTCCTGATGGTGTTGGAAGAAAAACCTTTAGGCGTTCTTTAAAAATCCTTTAAGTTTCTCTTGTCATCATCACTTGCAAGCAGGCTTGAATGTTTCACCTTTTCCCTAGATAAGAAAAAGATAAGGGCAATTAAAGATGCAAAGAAAAGGAATCCTACGTACTATTGTATTGTCCAAGATTTGTGATATTATTAAACCACGAATAAGGACAGCTGAATTTCACAGTTTCCTCTTCTGTTTGCAATGTCAGAGCATCATATTTATGAGTGATTTTTTCAGGTGAAGATGAATCTGGTGTTTCTGTCCAACAGTAAGTGGGACCCAAGTTTTCTCTATGAGTAGAAGTTCAACTCTCTGTGTTTTCAGCCTGTCAGACATCAGGGCACACAGGCAGTCCCGAGAGATAATTATAAGCTTCTAAAGTCACCAGGCACATCACCACATCCACTGAAAGTTTTGCATTATTGAGCTGAAGCTGAGGTTCAGGGTCTAGAGTGGCTTCCCAGTTCTGCTGCTGGCTGGCTCCGACCCATGGCAAACCTGCACCTCTTCTCCGAGCTGTGCAAATGAGATAGTAGTATCTGTCTCACAGGGGGTGTTAAGAAGCTTAATTCATTAGTGTTTGCAAAGTGTTTCTAGATCCTCAGATGGAAGGCTCTATAAACAGACAAAGTATTACTAATTGCCAGCTTACACTGAATTGTAAAATGAAAATAAGGGCAGCTAGAGGAAAGAGGAGGGGAATTTTCTGATGAGCTGCATCAGTCTCGTGGCTTTGAGTTAAACAGTTCAAATTTTGATTTCCCACTGCCATCATCTTAAAAACATCCAGTCATTTCTATTGGTGTAATATTTGACCTCCAGTATACTTTGGTAAAAATCAAGGCACATCCGAGTCTGCCAGTGGAGCCTCCTATACTAAAGAATAAATCATAGGCTTAATCCAGGTAATCATTCCTGAATGTATATCATGAGCCTACACTGTTTCAAATGGAATGAATCCTGATTTTCAGAATATGACTTCAGTTATGCACCAAAATATATTAGAAAAACAATCTTGCACATCTTTACAAATAAGAAGCACGCCATGGTAATTATGTCCAGAACATTGTAAAGCATATGGGTGAGCTATTTTTGTTTGTATGGTTTAGTTTAATGGGTTTTGTCCTTTTCATTCAGCCCTGGCAGGAAAAACATACCAGTTTATTCAGCCCTTTCCACTTTCTGAATTTCCTGCAATACCACAGTGATGTCGTGCTTGTGTTCCTACTTAACTTTTTGTTGGCATTTCAGAAGGTACTGGGGATCAGAATAAGTTAGATAGCGAGTTGTTTGTATTTATAAGTTATGTTATTTGTATGTAATTTTCTGCAAAGCTTGATTTTTTAGGACCCAGCTCTGTAATAGTTTTCTTTAAAAATCAACCATAGCAATGGAAAGAAACTTATAAAGTGCACTTTCACTCTTATAAAATACACGACATTTCATTTTTTTTCTCAAACCATGCTGTTAAAAAAGTAGTAGATAGATAGCCATTTCCCACTTGGCCTCCAAAGGGTCAAATCCTCATCTGGTATAAATTGGCGGAGCTCTATTCAAATCAGAGCGACTACATTAATTCACTCCAGCTGAGGCTCCAGCCCTTAAAATGCCAGCAAGGAGAGCAAGTTTTGCACAGGACAGATTTTTGGGCAGGGTGGAAGGTTTTGCTGTGTAACTTAGTTATGTGTCTAGGCTCAGGGCTGTGGGAAACTGTCTATTTGACATCTGCAGCATACGCCGCAAATGCTTTGGCAGTTCAAGTTAACATCTTTTGAATTCGCAGGTTGTTTACTTTCAGCTTGAATGTGGATTTGCTTTCAGCCTCAATGGGAAATCTAACATAAGAAGTAATAGGACCAGCCATCTGTCTGAAAGGGTATGAGAATTCCTGTTTTTGAACCAATAATGGAGATCAGGGACAAGTTCCCCCTCTGTGTAATCTCTGGCATACTCCTTGGATTTCCAACCTGGGATCAAATCCCTCTGGTGCAGTGTAAGCAGGGATAGATTTGGTGATGAGACCCGTAAAATGAATGCGGTCAACACCCCTTTCCAACAGTTGCTTATACAAACAAGCATTGTTCCAGCCCTTTCTTCCTCCGCTATGATTTATAACCCATTTTGGCATGTAAACCATGCACCTGTGAAGCTGTCTGCTCCATCGTCACTGAAGTCTGTGATCTCGGGGGACCAGTAAACAGCACGGGTGAATGGGAAACCCCATCTCTCACCAGCATTTCCTGCAAGTAAATATCAATCCATGTGTTAGTCATAGGCAAGAGAATGGTGTAATAGCTAGATTGATTGGGTTACTTTTTCAAAAAAGCTCAGGGCCAGATTTCTCAACTGTTCAGCACTCTCAGGACTCTGAGAGGGTCCAGATTTTTCACTTTGTTTCTTTCAATCCAGAAGTTAAGCCCATCCTTCCCTCCCACCCTCTAAACTAAGAAGCTGCACAAAAGCCAAGTTTTGACATAAAATGTTGAGCATTCTGCAGCATTTAGCAGGATGCAATGAACAGATGTTCTGAAGAACACAGGGCTTCAGTGCAGGGCAATGGAGCTGCTCCCAATTAGCACATGTGGATGCAAATGGGGACTGGGGCCACCTGTACCTGTCTTAGTTGCCTACAAGAAATGCTGTCAGCTTCAGTAAGAAAACACTTAGGCTGTATGTACTGTGCTGTCTGGAAGGCTACGCCCTTAGTAAAAATTCTTGGTCACATCTTTTCCACTGACTTCGTCCATCATTTCTGTTGACTTGGATTGAGTTATCCAGATTTGTATCAGCTAAAGGCCCAAGACTTGGCCTCCAAACCACTTGGATGAGCTGAAGTTCATTGTTTGAGTAATTAATAAGTAATAGGAAAGGCGGGAAAAAAAGACTACAAGGAAGCATTTAGGAAGAACATCATCTGGTCTGTAACAGCAAAACATTCATTCTTTACTACACGTAGAGTGAACTTAAGTGCTTTTAACATTCCCAAGGTGAATAGTCCAGGGTTATAGGGTATCTGGGTACATCCTTATATGCATACTGGTCTGATTCTGGCCTGCCTTACACAGTGAGCAACATTACTTGAGATATCCTGTTAAAAATCCAACCAGAGATCAAAACCAGCCCTGCAACAGCCCTGCTTGTCCAGAGGACTTAAGCAAAACATACCGCTTTCATCCCAACAGCTTCATCCCTGGACTATTTTACCTTAATTACACTCTGATTTAAGAAAACTGGAGGTCACCAGATCGTGCTCAGACTGTTTTCTTTTTTTCTTCGCTGTCAAATTAGGGCTAATGCAGATCTGATGAGTTTCCATATTGGGTGGGAAAACAAGACTCTCCTCTAAGTCCTTATTTTGTTTATTGATTCACTAGTATTTACTGACTAATAACCACCCAAGGCTAATAGGCTCATTTGAATGGGGAGTGCTGTGATCTTGCATGTTATCTGTGGGAAGAATAGCCAGCTTACAGACAAGTAGTCTGCTTTTAGTGGGAGAACTCAGGGCTTGTAGTCCTCTCTCAGGGAAGCCAGCTTGTTTTTCTGCCAGTTTTCAAGGTGTCTTCTTCTCTTTCAAAGTTTTGCATACAGTCACGACACCAATTTTCCTTATTTCCCTCATATGTGTGCAGTCATGAGAACCAGGATGGCTTGAAATTAAATAAGCACAGTCCAACCTTCAAGTTAAAGACTTTGCGGTTTTAGGTTTTGCTTGGAACCAGAACCAGAAGAGCCAAAACACTGCATAAAAGAAGGAGAAGAAGAAGAAGAAAAAAAGCTGTTTTTGTGGTATTTTTGGGATGGGTGACTGCTCTGAGAGATACTGGAAATCATGCAAGAAGGGTCTGTTCTTAAGACATTTACAGCCCTGCTCTGAAGACTGAGGGCTTTAGATAAGCATCGACATGTGAGGATCTTTATCCAAAACAAACCACCCAACCTTTTGTAGTTCACCCGTCACTAATAGTGGTTTCCCCCTCTGCATTTCTCCCCATGTACTTGCACACGCACACAAATTGTTTGAGGTATCCTAAAAGCTTTTTCTTGCCTGCAACATTTTAATTGCCTCTTGAGTGAGATTTTCTCCTCGGTGAAGAAAAAGAATGCAATGAACTGTGCTGTGCTGCTCAAAGGGTTTCGTCTCCTCAACCTTCCTGCACACATCAGGATAACTTTCCTCCCCCTTCTTCTTTGTCACATCCTACGTGTTTTGCACAATAGCTTTCTTTCTTTTCCAACCTGGGGAAAAAAACAAAACAAAACATAAAACACCAAAAAACCCAACATCACACCACCCCCACCTGCCCTCTCACTGGCAACATGGGTCACAGAGATGGAGAAATCAGCACAGTATCAGCAAGAGTTTAGCCCCACAGCTGGGACCTGAACTTTCAGCAGCAGAGCACAGCACTGGGTCACTGCACTAAAGCAAGCCAGATTGATGCAAACTGCTTGCTCAACCTGCGAAGGGAAGCATCAGAAGCCAGTTGATAAAAGTCCTTAGGTGCTGCCTATCCTGAGTTTACAGCAGCAAAGGCTGAGTTTTTCCTGGGAAAGGTCACTGCAGAGTGTGTATTTTCTGTCATAAGCCCCCAAAAGACACAATATTTGGATGCTTGCTGCACTGGCAGGGGCAGGAAATTATATTGCTTTTGAGCGCTGAGGATCTTAGAGCTGTTGAAACTGGAGATTGCATGCATGGACTCAATGTGTTGTGTGCTGCCTGAAGTTTTCAGCTCCGGAGACCTGAACACCCACATCTGTCAAGAGTTAATGTGCTTAGAAAGAGGATGCTAAAATATTCTTTCCCGCTCCAGTTTGCAACTGAGAACTTGTTAGTCTGTAATACCTTTTATTTATAGTGCCTTCTGACTCAAAGGATCTGAAAGTGCCTCTATCTAGGAGTAACTTCAATGAGCTACAGATACCTTCAGGTGGGAATGCCTCTCTGCAGTGTTCTCCAACTGAGGTTTCAGGGTCTGCTTTGTCACAGACACACATAAGAGACCCAGTTTGGCACTTGGTACTAAAGGCTGGAGTGAAGGACAAGAAACCCACCCTAAGCCTGAGAAATAGCAAAGAGAGAAAACAGATGTGTAAACCAGCTGGAAGAGAGGATTCAGATGGACACTGGCTGACTTTGGAAGCAGCTGTTGGGAGGAACAATTGCCAGTGCTGGATGGCATCTTTATGCAAAGGGCTTGGAACACTGCAAGCACAAGTCAGAAGAGGAGATTTGGTGGCTCTACTTGAATATTCCTCCATCCAACCCAGCCAGCCCCAGCCATGCTTTGGTGGCCTTGAGAAAGCTCCAACATGGATCTTGCATAGGAGACTCATTCCAGTGGCAGAGGTTCTCCTAAGGGCACGGGCCTGGAGGCTCAATTTCAGTAAGCAAACACACACATCCCGTAATGACTGCAGTCACAGCAGGGCATCTGCTTCTTTTAAGGCCACTTCAGCGCCTGCCCATCAGCTGCTCCACATGCAGCAGCTGGCAGCAGCCAAAGGACCAGCTCCTCCATGTGGCTCTTGGCAGAGAGGGTGTCATCCAGACCTCTGCTTTCCTCCTGCATTATAAGTGCAGGCCAGGGAAGCAAAAATCGGACCAACTGACGCGTTTACAATTCCAGCCTGCGATTTCTGCTTCATCCACAGCCAGGCAAGATTTTGCCAAGATACATATTAGGCAGCTGCTCAGGACACTGATGTTTTGTCTGTACCACCCCGAGCATGCTGTCTGCCTGTCTGTCTGTCTCCTGGTCTGTCTGCGACCCTGCTTTTGAGACGGTTGCTCTGCTATTCCCTGAGGTGGCCAGAGTGTGTTCGACAAGGATCAGTATTTTCCTGACACTTTTTTCTGGGCCTCCTAAGGGACTCTGCCACAGGGAGTGGAGTCACCAGGTGCCCATCTGTTTCACCATCCTCTAAATCTCCAATTTCCAAGGACTCCTGATGTACCTCAGTGGACCAAACAGTTCAACCATACTTAAAAGAATCCCCCGGGACACTAGCAGCTGCCTAGGGGCCTTACTCTGCTCAGGGTCTCCAGCCAGGCTTTCAACTTAATGTACTCATACCGCCCTGTTAAAATACTCAGAGCATCTTCTCTCCTCCATTCATGTTCCTTCCAAGCCATCCCTAACATCAGCATCAGCTTTATTATATTTTTTCTCCCAATATCTTTTCTTCAGGCACCAGAAAAGGTGCATTTTGCATCACTTTATCTCCATCACACAGATGACGGTGTTTCAAACTCTAGTTTAATTGGAGTCACATCACTGGCTGAAAGTTGTCTCCCTCAGGTCTTTTCCACAGAGAACATGCATTTTACCTCAACCTCTTCTCTGCCTCCCAACCAAACCTGTCTCCTCCCTCCTTCACAGAGGAGGCTGGGTGTTGCACATCCTGGCATGTGTGAGGGTCATTGCCTACTTTTAGGGCATCTCTCACTCTCCCCTTCTTCCTCAGAGGAGAGGATACATATGCCATGTGTACCTATCGGGGTTTCCTCTCACCCTTCTTTGTCCATCAAGCGTTATATCATGTTTCACTCTATTTGGTGCTCCTTCCTTATGTGCTGCTTTGGATTTGTGGTTGGGAGTAGGAGGCAGCCCCTCTCTGGACAGGCTAAAAGGGAAAAAAGGAAGGAAAAAAAAATGGGAGAATGAATTAATATCTGGGAGGAGAGCATTTAAGAGGAGAGAAAAACGAATTCAAGATGGTGCCAGGCTGGAACTGGCATCTGATTGCCAGCACAGCAGGCTGAGAAGCTGTTGGTGGAATCTCTCAGTGTCATGTTTGGGTTGCTTAAAAAAATACACCCTTCCTCCCTCCTTATTCCACTGCTGGGTTGTTTTTTTTTTTTCTCTCAGCCCCATGAGCAGGAGGAGGTACTCAGTTGCCAAATGCAAGCTCTGCTGGAAGTTTGCATTTACAGCAATGCCAAGGGTTGCAAACGCAGTGTGCCTTGCCCTGTGACACGTGCGTGCCTCTGTGCGCACGCATGNTGAACTGGCTGCTGTGGAGGTGGGAAGAGATTTATGTTTGCAGAGTGGATTCAGTTGGGAGTGGGCTGGGAGGGTGTAGGGTGCCATGGGGAGGCTGACGGCCCCGGCGGCGAAGTGGCAGGGCTTTATTTTTCCTCCTTTCTTTCCTCCTCCCTCCACTGGGCTCTCGGAGGAGAAGGCAAGACAAAAAGCTGAACCGGTGCCAAGAAGGAGCTGCAGCGACTCGAAAATGGCACTCTGCGCCGCACTAATATTTCGAAGCCGGGCTGCACTGGATAGCAGCGAAACGTGCTGGGAATGAGAATTGGCTACAGCCATGGGGGCTGCCGGCTGGGCTCAGGGCTGTTC
>VXBJ01003721.1:138085-150443 GCA_013400055.1 Nycticryphes semicollaris
CCAATTAAATGTCTGAGTAGTGTTTCGAAAGCGAACATGGGCAGCATCAGAAATTTTCCATCAGCTGTAATAACGCCAATTACTTTGCCAATTGCTGATTCCTCTGTGATTTGTTTAGTGCAGTTGTGCTTCGGCCCCTTCCCTGGGCTGATAGGCTTTATTTATGCTGAATGTTCATTTGAAGAGCTTCTCTCTTTTATTTTCTCGTGCTTTCTCTTTTCCGTGGACCCAGCTCAGTGCCCAGAATATCCCACCAANGGGAGCGAAAGAGGGACCTTGTGTCTCTCCAGATGGCAAAGGCACACAAAGACACATGTGCACTCAAAGTGAGTTTTCCTGGAAAGTTAATGGGAGCTTTTCTTCACTGTTTACATTCAATCTCTTGGAAATCAATGGGTGTCTCCATAGCCACTTCACACAAGAGCTGGGAACTGGGGAAGAGGGCTAATTGTGGGCATTCAAAGAGTCCATCTGCCTGACTGACAACTTGAANTCCCCACCCTCCCCCAAGTTTAAAAAACAAAGAATTCTCATCAGAAGCCAAGCAGCTTGTTGAGGAGTGGGCAGCTGGGATCTGGTGGGTATGGTGGCTCTGAAGCTGATCCTTTTTGTCTCCGGGAGCGAAAGAGGGACCTTGTGTCTCTCCAGATGGCAAAGGCACACAAAGACACATGTGCACTCAAAGTGAGTTTTCCTGGAAAGTTAATGGGAGCTTTTCTTCACTGTTTACATTCAATCTCTTGGAAATCAATGGGTGTCTCCATAGCCACTTCACACAAGAGCTGGGAACTGGGGAAGAGGGCTAATTGTGGGCATTCAAAGAGTCCATCTGCCTGACTGACAACTTGAATGCAAGCTGCTGTGATACTTTCCAGAGATTTTAAAAACTGGTTGAATTTCGGTCCCTTGCCACTCAGGACCAGACCGGGGAGGGCTGGATGACTTTTCATTCTCTTTCCTCCTATTTGAGACACCAAGGAATGTCTTCATCTTCAAGATGCTTACTATCTTCCCCTCCGATTTTCGTCCTCCCTTCACAGCCACTGCCATCTTTAGCTCCTCAGTGATGATGCATTTTGGGTGTACCAGCCTTGCTCCCAGCTGCCTCATGTTGATTTGGCCTGTGCTCAACTTTGCCTCCTGCCTTGTCTTGCACAGCTGGGTGCAGGTGCCTGGAGAACAACACACAAAGGTAGCAATAGGAGCAATACAAAAGCCACAACAGCACCATCCCAACCAGCAAAGAACTCTTGAGTAGTTAAGTACTGATGAACAGCAGGTAGTTCATACAAAGCTTTCTCATGCACCTGTTTTACCCTGGCCTTTTGGTCCCCTGCAGCTGTTTCGATAACAGGAGCACATCCTTGCTGCAGTGCAGCGGGACTCCTTTCTAGACATCTCTGGGCAAGCAAAGAAACCCCCAGAAACATGGTCTGCCACATGAAGTACCAGCTAGAGCTGAGGCTATCAGTTCTCTAGGTGTACACTGCTATCAGTTTCAGCTCTGCAGCTGACAAATGTATGTGACACACTTTGCTGCTTGCAGTCCTTATCACCAGGAATTGTTAAAGATCCTCTGGACATGTTTTCAGCCCTCACAGTTCATACAGGCCACAAACAGGCACAAAGCAGACAAGCTGCTGGCTCAAGTCAAAGAAACGTGGCAAAGGAAATTTGCAGGGGAACCATCTAGTAAGCCTGAATTGGGAAAATTAAAGCAGAGGTAGGGTTCAGGAGGGAAGGATGCCAGGATGTGGTTCTTTTTTCCAGTGGTGTCAGTGTAATGCACCTTATTCCCCTTGGCCTGGCAGTTTATGCAGTCCTCCAAAATGCTACAAAATATGAGTGGGTCTAAAACACAGTCCAGTAGTAATATTTTTCATCTACTTTGTATTCACTGCAGCACAGCTGCCATGAACCAGCTGCAAGCCTTGTTTTCTTTGTGGGAAACCAAGACACAATAAAAAGTAATTTTTCCAAGTCACAAACCTACTTCATGATCAAGTTAAAAATAGATGAGAACATCTCTTACCTCCTGTCTTACCTGCAGGACAGTCTCACATTCAAAGATGTTTTTTGTGTGAGCATTTTTGGAACAGCCAGCAATTCAGCAGTCGCTGAGTCCAGACCATATTCAGTTAACCCTTAACTAAAACAAACATCTTTAATATTTTGAGGACACCCAAAGGTTTTCCTTTCAGAAAGTAGGTAAATCAGTTTCAGATAAGACTGGTATCGATGTCACTAGACTTTTTCTTCATCCTCCCCATTCTCTATATACTTACTGGCTACTCTTGAGGGTTCATGACATACTAATTATGTGTGTGTTGCAATATAATAACTCATCTGGAGATTTAAAATGGCAAAGGGATTATAATGCTGGAGGCAGCTCTGTTGGTATGCCTGGCTTGGTGTTTATTTTAGGGAAGGACTTGTTATCTCAACACATTGGAGTGCTGCCCTCTGAGCCCTGACACTTCATTCCCTGCATCTAAGGTCAAAGGCAGGCGGGTCTCTCTTCTGGTGCCTGATCCAATTTTTTGTAGGGTTATCTGCCGGATAATAGCAGTATTCAGAAATAATGCCAAATTTATCATAGGCCTTGTTAGGGAGACTTCACTGTTGGATTACTAAGTCAAATCCAGTGGGTTCCTGTCTGGACACATTTCCTATCACAACACAGGGGAAGCCAAGCAATGGTATTTAATACAGGCCTCATGCTGTGTCCTGCAGGCTTTGGTTATGTTAAACCCTAGGAGACTTTGGAGACATGTCTTCTTTGGCCCAAAACAGCAGAATATTGATTTGCATAAGAAGAATGGGAGGCAGCACAAGGCAGAGAACAGGCTATGAGAAGAAGTGCTGTCTAACTGCAGCTTATGGCTTATAGAATTTCTGCATGTGCATATCCCCATCTATAAAATGTGAAGATTAGCAATTCTCTATCTTTCAGAGAGTTAAGAAGCTAAATTAATTACTGTTTGTGAAGTTAATTGATATTCCCAGATGAGTACTGTTTGTAACATTCTAATTCTTCTTATTATTGTTATAGCCATTGAGATTTGGCTTCATGTAATTAGTTTGCTGTATCTGCAAACAGGTATGTTCTCTCAAGCTATTTGGAAGTATTCCTCATGGGATTGGCCCATTCAGAGCGGTGTGGCCTGAGGAATCACTAGCAATCAGGTCTGAGCCATATCCCCTGTCTCACCCCAAACCTGTGTCCATCTCCTTGTATGGCTGTACTCTTCAGAAAGTCATGTTTCTGCAAGTGGACAGAAACTATTTAAGGAAAATGATCCTATTACAAATTTATGCATCATTATAAATTATTACGGTAAATTATACTTGTCTATGTGCAATGAAATAGAGCCCAAAGGTGGATTATGTCCAATCCAGGGAGGGAAAAGGCTTTCCAACAGCAATTTTGGTGTCTTTAGGTTTGGCCATCAGCTTCTGTTGGGTTTAACATTGAATAGATTCTCATGCAATGTGTAGCAGTCACATACTTTTTTAGCTTATGCTCACAAGTGCTGTGTAGCTCAGAAATTCTGAGTTATTATCAAAAAAGTCAATAAAAAGTGCATTCGTCATTACTGAATATTCACTTGTCAAACACCTTTCCCACTTAAAAGTATCATAACAATAGTAGAACAAAAAGACCTACTAAAATGGTGCTGGTTTTTGAAACAAAACAGCCCTTTAAGATTATGTAAGAGACATAGGAAGTTTATTGTTTTATTTATGAATGTGAAACTTTGTCTATTCATTATTTCCTGAGTCTGTGTCAGTGTGTTTTGCTTTTCCTTTCATAAATAAGCAATAATTGACATTGAGATATTCAAAGGAGTGAGTTTTAAGGATCTTGAAACACCAGCAGCTTTCCCAGAGGTTTGGTCTGAGAGAAGCTATGTTAGTATGAGCTGGAAAGCTTGGGGAAGTAGATAAAAATAACCAAGTCAAAAACAATCAAAAAAGGCTGCGCAGTGAAGACTGGAATTGTGCTTGTTTACCTTTCTTGTGCATAAAATCTCAGAGGAGATGAGCTTGGTGCTGGGAAAATGGTTTTAAGCCATAAGAGATATTTTGCAGTGGCCACATCTCTGTTACCACGGGAATATAGAAGTGTAGGCCTTTCTATTCACTTACCAAGAAACACTCTGATACCTGTGTCCAAAATAATAATTTTTAATGCTGTGGAGTTTGTGTTCTTGTAGTCCTGGAACAGTCCTTCAAAATCCATATTTGCCAAGGCAAATCTATTTGCCCTAAAGGTAGCTGGGACATGCATTTTATACATCCCTGAATCAGTAGGAAGCTATACTCAATTTTTAAGGATGTGTTCAGGGACTTCGAGCTACCTGAATATCTTCAAAGATCTGCTACTATGTCTCTGAAATACTGAAACGAGCATTTTCATTAGTGCTTCCTTTAGTAGAAAATGTGGCTAGAGGGACAGAGTTTATATAATAAATAGTTATTTAATCTTCTCTGTGTCCAGCTTGAGCTTGCAAATAATAGAAGCACAGCCAGGGTGCTTTTGCTTGCTGAGTGTTTCCCCATATTAGCTAATACACCACTGGAAAGAAGTGAAATTTTAGACCTGCATTTGCAGGATTCCCGAGCGTTGCTATCAGCAACCTCCTAAACCAATCCATTCAGTTGGTCCTTTGATGTGCAATTAAACCCAGGAAAAAATAGCTTTGTGTAATGTATAAATAGAAAAGAGAAGAGATAAAGGCGGTGTTGAAGTCACTTGCTGACAGCTTGGCATCCAAACGTTAAAGGTGCATGCCACTACTTCTGCTTAAGAATGAGTCCTGAAAAATGCCTACTTCTTCCCAAATTCCAGTCCCCTGAAAATTATCACTTTACTTACCCCTTATAACTATGCTTTTTCAGTTGGAAAGAAAAAAAAAAGTTATATGAGGCTCACTTGGTTTGTCTTACCAGCAAAAATTAATTTTTTGTTAGAAGAAAATGACTGCTGCTCTCCAAGACAGTGCTTTTATTAGATTGTTTTTCTCTTTATCTCTATAAAAATAACATTCTTGCAGGAAGCCATTAGGCTTACCCATTCTTACTGATGAATAGCTGGCATGTGAAATATAGACCTCTTGCATGTTGTAAAAGGTCAGAGTACGTGGTGTGTTCTTTGAGCATCAGGGATAAGGCAGCCAGGCACATTTTGATTAACCTGACAAAAGGGTGAGATAATCCAAGTGGAAGCTACAGTATTTGAATGAACTTCAGCTGTTAATGTCTGCCGTATCTCAAGGCCTGAGTGATCTCCTGCCAGTTTTACGTAACTCCATGGTCAAAGTGAAGTTATCGTGCTTTTACATCAGCAGGAAATTCAATTTCACCTTCTGGAAGAACCAAAAATAGTTGGTGCCAAAGGATGAGGAAAGCCATTCAAATTCAGGACTAGAAGAACCTTATGGAGTAGAAAACAGCCTGACAAAGGGTGCAATTATCACCCTACCTATCACCCTACCATTACTCCTCTTATGAAGGTGGGAATCTAGTCCCAGCTGGACTTCCAGCCTCCCTGTGCAGCCCAAACAGAGCTCTGGGCACCAGAGAGAGCCATACACACTAGGCATTTTAGTCACCATTATCACTATCATCTCTGTATTATCTGCATGGCATTTGTGTAAAGGTTGAATTAGGACAATGTGAAGCTGGATGAGGTGTATTTGGTGAGTGCATCCCCTGTGTCCTGTAATCCCCTCAACAAAAATCTATTAAGTTCCATCTTAACCTTAGTTCGGTTTGTTGCCCCAACTCTTTCTTCCAGTCTATACCATATATTTATTCATGCTCTCTTCTGTCAGGCTCTCAGTGTGCAAATGAGTTTAAGCGTCTTGCTGCCTTCTTGTTATTAGATATCTGTTATACCAGTAGACAGGAAATGCTTCTTCTTTGTCTTGCTGGACTCACACAAGCCAGGAGAGATTTTCCTCTCTTTTGAGGACCCCAGTGGCCAGCTGCTGTGTGATACCCAGCTGGTTGCTCTTCATCCTGCTGAATTGCTAAACAATGTCTGAAGACAAAAAGCATCCTCCTTGATACCATCTAAACAGAATTGGGGAAAAGTACATTCTAAAAAGTGAAAAAGTGAGCTCTTCTTTTTTGAGAATTTGCAATGGTTTTGTAAGATGATGTTGCCATGCATGGTTTTGCGGCTGCCACAGGAAAACATTTGACAAAACCTGCTTGCTTATTTTTGTGGCTTATCAGATGTAGATAAAAGTAGGTGTCATGTTCACAATAATCTGAGAACAGGAGGTTGGTATCAATGGTAATAGAGAATGGGGAGAGTCAGGGCTTGGGGCTGAACTAATTTCTAGAAACATATGCAAAGCAGTAATAAATGAGCTGCAGTTTATTATGGGGAGAGCATCAGCTCTTCCAGCTGCTCTATTAGGACTTCAGGCCAGCATATTTAATTACGCCCTGACCTCCTCCTATAAGCAGATTATCACAGTGACACACTGACTGCTGTGCCCTGCCAGCACCCTCAGGCTTTCCTTCCTCCTTTGCTCATAGTGGCCCTGCTGTCCGTGAAGGGAGGAGGTCAGGGCTGGTCCCTGGGTTTTGTCATACATGAAAAGAAAATAAAAATCTGTGTTTATGAGAAATGTTAGGGTTTTATTATTATTGAGCATACCTGGGTTCTTATAAATAGGGAGTGTTTCAATAGTGAAAACCATTGCAAGCACAGAGAAAGGCAATTTCGATAGTGGGACTCCTTTTTATTAATTCTGCCCATCTGAGTGTTGCAGAGAGCAAAGATGTGGGAGGGGCCATCCCCTTCCTCTTCACCCCTGCTCTCCAGTGCACAGTACTGGCTCCAAATAGAGTTATACAGGGGACACATCAGCCTTCCATGTCTGCTCTTCAAAAACCCTTCCAGAGGCAACAAATCCACAAACTGAAGGCTCCGCTTCATCCCAGCAGGATTATGGCCATTGTGATGCTGCCTTCCCAGGTTGTCTTTGTTGGATGCAGCTCTTTGAGCAAAAACCTTCTCTTGCTATAAAAAAGACCTTGGTCTGTACTGCTGGAGGTGAGCCATCTTACCACGACTCCATTTCCAGAGTACTTATTTTGTACCACCACAAGCTCACCGATTCCTCTGTGCAGTGACTTTCACTTTCTTCTACTTTTTGAGAGAGGATAATAGTCCTTATGGGGCTTTGAAGTGCCATGTAAGCATTGGGGTCGCTGCCGATAGTATAATTATTACAAGGACAAAGGCAGTAAGCACAGAAGAAAAACATGGGTATGTGTTTTTCTGGTGATGAGTGGTGATTGTTGTTTAGTTTTTGTGCTTTTAAAAGAAAATTTGAAGAAGAATAAGTGTAGCATTGCCCAAATAAATGTTTCATACATTGGAACTAAATTTACCCAATGATTTTGCCCCCCAAAATGGAGGTAGGAACTCTGGAAAAAACAAGAAGCGTTGCTGTCTTCCAAGAAATGTTTTAAGTTTGCTTTTTGAAAGGTATACTTAATGTAAAGAAAGATGGAGTGGGGAGGAAGGTTGAAAAAGACAAAACATAAATGAGACTATAAAAAGAATTGGAACTTTTTTTTTTTATTTTATTCCAGAATATTAAAAAATTTCCTAGGCTATTTTATATAGATTTTTTTCCCTGTGAAATGTATTGTTCCTTCAGCTCTTTTCGTAGATTCTGTCACTAGTTCCAATCCTGAAATGACATCTGACCTGCAGCAAGTGACAACTGCCATGTGGCTTAGTTCACCCTTCTGCAAACCTGGGGGTTTTAATGGGTTTAGTTCATTAAACTTGCCCAGCTACTTTCCACGATTCAGGTGAGGGTGGCACTATGTACATCCAAAGTCTGGAGAAAAACTGTCAGTCCTGTCCGCTCTAATGAGACTTTTCTCCTAGAGAGGACATCAGCATGTATCCTATCCACTACTGTCATATATACACACCTTGCCATATACGCTGCAAAATATTCCTAGAGGTGCATTCCTTCAGTCAGTTTTATGTCAGCTCTCTCCTGGTGATAGCAAAATCCTGTTCCCTTAATGCAGGTTTATAGTGAAATAGGTGAAGAATTTTGGAAAATATAAAGCAATTACTTTGTATCAGTGATAGAACCCTAATTTATGCTGCTGCTTGTTATATGGTTCTTCAGCCAGGCAAGCAACAAAGTCATTGCCCCTGTAGAAGGAGCAGTGTGAGATGGGTTATTCGGGTATGAAATAGGTGCTGGAGTCTATCACAGCAACGGAAAGCAGCAGTCATACATCACAGTATGACATAATTTTTCATCATCTTCTGCCAGCTGAGCTGTGATTAAGGTGTTAGCAAGTTTGTCAATTGTCAGATCATAAAACTGATCATCAGAGTTGCCCTAAAATGTGCAAACCTCTGAAAACAAGCCAGGCTTTCAGGCTGATCCAGCACTGCAGTATTAGCATTTAAGTTTCAGTTCCCTCAACTGGAGGGAAAAGACATGCAAGCAACACCCTCATGCCCCACATGTGCTTACCATGTGCATTGTGTCCGTGCTGTGTCCATATTAACATCAGCGTGTCCTGTGCACTCCTCCTTTTCCAGCCTTATTCCAGCTGAGCCCTGTGATGTCATCTTATCTTGGCAAGATACGGAGATACATTTAGGGTTGTTCAGGTTTCTCAGGTGTTTCTTAGTCTTCTTAGTGTAGCACAAGATGTGAGCAACCTGGTCTACTGGAAGGTGTCCCTGATTACGGCAGAGAGATTGGAATTAGATGATCTTTAAGGTCCCTTCCTTTTCTGACCATGCTATGTTCTACATTCTATGTAGCGACAAAACTTATGTGTAGCACGATTAGATAACAAACGACTAACAAAACAATGGTTACTTGAGCTAACAACCATGAGAGCAAGCAAATGAGCTGAGGACCATGACCTAGAACAGGAGAGGAGTGAATAGCAGATGCCTTTGCAGCACCATTTCTCTGCTGCTTGTACTGAAAGAACACTTAGTCATCTGGGGAGTAAGCCAAGACCTGCTTTGGTCAAGGGAGCCCCAAGGTGTTTGATTTACAACCAGCTAAAAATACTGCAAACCTTTGACAGTGTATTTATAGCTTACTTTTCCCCTGTCTGCTTGTTGGCATATATGCAGTTATGAAGGGAGGGTTTGGGTTGTTACTGTGGTTTGGCTCATTTGCAGTTGTTCCATGAACCATTTTTTGACACGTTATGGATCCCTAAAGACCCATAGGCCACCCCTTGAGAAACAATGACCTGGAAAGACAAAGTGGAAAATTGTTCTTCATGTATCATTGGAGTTCCTTGATATTTCAGGAAAACTGGGAAAAGGAAAATCATGGGTTTTGGTTGCATTACAAAAAGAGCTACCTTATTGCAACAGCAAGGATTTTTCTTCAAACAAAGCTAGACAAGTCTGAAGTTGTTGTGGAGTGAGCATACCATGCTCACAAGGGAGAGCGTCACATACTGCAAATGCACCCAGCTCCCCTCAAGGAAAAGACCAGCAAGTTCATGCCAATCTTTCCAATGAACACAATTGTACAGACTTGTCTGTGGCGTGGTCCCACTTTGAATACAGTGTTCAGTTTTGGGCCCCTCACTACAAGAAGGACATTGAGGTGCTGGAGTGTGTCCAGAGAAGGGCAATGGAGCTGGTGAGGGGTCTTGTGAGGAGAGGATGAGGAAGCTGGGAGTGTTCAGCCTGGAGAAAAGGAAGCTGAGGGGAGAGCTTGTCACTCTCTACCTCTCCCTGAAGGGGGAGTGTAGCCAGGGAGGGTTGGTCTCTTCTCACAAGTCACAGGCGATAGGACAAGAGGAAACAGCCTTAAGTTGTGCTTGAGGTTTAGGATGGGTATTAGGGAAAAAATAATCATTGAAAGGGTTGTCAAACATTGGAACAGCTGCTGAGGGAAGTGACGAAATCACCTTCTCTGGGATTATTTAAAAGCCAGGCAGATGTGGTGCTGAGGGACATAGGGCTAGTAGTGGTTTTGGCAGTGTCAGATTAATGATTGGACTCAATGATATTAAAGGTCCCTTCCAACCCAGATGATTCTATGATGCTGTGATCATTCTTCAGTCTCCTTAGAGAATGACAGGCGGTAGACTGCAAAGATGCAGCATTAGCAAGGTGGCACTTTGTCTGTCTTTTTATTTCCTCCAGAAGTATGGATTCGTTGAATGTAAAAATGTGTTGGTAAATCTGTCCTGCATGGTTTTGTGCGCCCATTCCTCCTGGCTAAGCTTGGTTTTCTGAGCATCTTGTGGCTACTTGTGTAGCCGTGTGATAATGCAGCCTTGTGTTGTGTTATCTCCACACCTCCCAAGGAGAAGTCAGTCCCTGAATCACTTAAGCAAGGTGTTTTCAGTGAGCCTGGGTGACACGCTGGCCACACAGCTGAGGAATGCAGGTATTTGGGACTCTTCTGGAAAGACCCTGTTGAAAGATCTCCAGGGTGTACTGTACTAAGCATAAGCCTACCACCCCCAGGGTTTGGTTGGAAGAGAGCAAATTCCTTCCAGGATTATAGGATTAAGAAGCTGAAAAGTGATTCAAATTCTTCATTAAACAGGAAAAAAAAAAATAAAAAAGAGAGAAAAAAAAGAGACATGAGGGGAAGCTCTTCAATGCATGCATCACTCGAAGTGTTTTCCTTGTAATTAAAGGAAGTTATTGAAAAATATTTGAGGGGATTAAATTCTCAGAGTATATGTGCCGATCAAATAACACAAGAGTCTGCATTCTTCTGAGTAATCAATGGAGTGACTTGAATGGGGAGGTTCAAAAGAGCACAGTTATTGTTAAAGTGCCATTGTAGTAGTATTCACCATACTGTACGGCAGATGGACAGGCCCAAGGGTTTCCCAGCAGGGAAACTTTGATAGAACTGAAAAACCCAGGGTCTGGAGTTCATATGTGGGTATTTCCACACCAATTGTTAAAATTTCAGGGATGCTTTTCTTATCTTTCTGCCCCTCAACCTGCATGCAGAAAGAGGTGCTCCTAATTCTGTGAGGAAAGCTTCTTAGGACTGAAATCTCATTTCTCTTTCTTTTTTGCAAGCAAAATAGGAAAGAAAAAACCTGTGGACAAGAAAGGTGTTTAAGAACAGAGCCCAGGACATACAAAACGGCAGGGACTCCTACTGTAAACAGGGAATTGTTCTTACCATTATTCTTTCCTCTGTCTTCTGACAGCTTAATTTTAAGTGGTCACTATTTAGCCATGAATTAAGAGGTCATTATGTCCTAGACACTTGGTGTCTAGAATACCCAATGTGTCCTGCGGTTCATAACATGGCGCTATGACCACCTCAGTGCTCTCTGAGTGTTGACCTATATATGTGATAGAAATAGTGCTCTATCCAGAGTTCTTTGCTTTATTATGGCTTTTCCTTTGAGTGTTTCAGTGCTGACAGTGGGCAGAAGCAGCATGGTGTAGTGGAGAAATAAATCCATATAATGTTAGAAGACTGTGAAGCTGTGACATTTTTTGCTGCTTTGCATCAAGTTGCTGAGAAACAATTTTCCCTTCATTTCCAACAACCTGTTTTCAATGGTCCTGGAGGAGGAAAGCTCCTTTTAGACAAAACCTGGCCCTAAAGCTATGCCTCTATCTTTGCTCCTGCACTGCAGGCAAGACATCTTAGCTTGTTAGCTCCCTTTGCTTTTTACAAATGAGCAGATTAATGACATCCCCCTTAATTCCTGTGTTTAATTAATGGTTGAAAAGTACTTTGAGATCTTCACATGAAATCTGACACATAATTGCACAGAGAAAGATGATGTTTATTCCTCTTTTATTGGCTTTTGATAAAGAAGTTCTCCTCTCCTCTCCTCTCCTCTCCTCTCCTCTCCTCTCTACCAGC
Organism: Nycticryphes semicollaris; assembly: GCA_013400055.1. Classification (NCBI taxonomy): domain Eukaryota; kingdom Metazoa; phylum Chordata; class Aves; order Charadriiformes; family Rostratulidae; genus Nycticryphes; species Nycticryphes semicollaris. The sequence continues at coordinate 149,974 of VXBJ01003721.1, forward strand.
AGAGAATGTGCTATTTTTTTTTCAGGCTTGTTTTTGCTGCTCGTGAGTCACAGAGACATTGTTTCTGGCTTTTTCCCTCTCATTTTTCAGCCCGGAGGAGCGGGGCGGGAGGAAGATCTCACCGAGGGGGATTGCTTGTGCTGCCCACCTGAGCCAGCACTGCTGCCTCCGCCAAAGTGCCCCCCACCCCCTATATGTGCTTTGGGAACCCCCACGTTCCCCCAGCATCACTGGGTGCTCAGGAGCAAGACCAAACTCCCAGGAACATGTCCCTTTCCAGCAATTCCTAGGGGAGGGCAGCGAGGGCACAGTGGGGAACACAGCACCGTTATCCCGATGGCAGCACCTGATCCCATGGGAGCCGGGGTGCCCATGAGCCCCTGGGTGGCTCAACCAGCGCCCGGGGTGGCCACAGCTGCCTTGGGGACCACCCTGACCTCCAGGCTGCTGCCTGCATGAGCTGAAGGACC
>VXBJ01003722.1:0-27073 GCA_013400055.1 Nycticryphes semicollaris
AAGATTCTTTTCCCCCTCTGGGTGTCTACATTTCATAAAAACTTCATCAAGATAAAAATCTTGCTCTGGGTGTCTACAGAGTCAATGCTAGATAAAACATGGAGAATATTTAGGTCTACCATTAGTTCAATTACACTGAAGTCCTTAAGAGAAATAACCGATCTTCAAAGTAAACATATACTAAACAAGAAAGCACATTTGAAGGTCTTCTCCCCTAACAGCTATGAATTCTTTGTAATCTCTTAGTTTCTAGCATTTTTAAGGAAGCATTATACATCCATACATCCTCTGTTATACACCTGTCACCACTGTGGTGGTTTCCTAGACACCCTGCATCATGAATAACAGCAGGTGCCTTTTGAATGTGCAATCTAGTTGTGTCCTGAGTGGATGAGCAGCAAAAGAACAATATAGTATATTGACTGTCATTGGAATTTAGATACCTGACGTATCTTGACTATACCTAGACTTATAACATCTGATCTGAGTCTTTACTTGGAGTTGAAGCCCACTCTAAATATTTCAAGTCTTAGGTAAGTCTGATACAATTTGGATTTAATTTACTTAAGCATTCATTATGCATGTTAAGCTGGTTTTATTTGTCTCTCCCTGCAACTTTACTCAGATACCTAAGAAGGCAGCAAAAAATATTAAGGGTTTTCCTCAAACAAAGAAGTATTTGCTAAAAAAGAAAGGTGGAGAAAAGAATCTTTGCTCCAAATCACTGACATGTTCAGTTTCTGGTCTAGCTGAAAATCTGCTATTTTTTTCCCCTATGCTTGGTGAAGACCATGCAGCCTCAGTCAATAACCTCTAATAATTTTTTTCTTGTGAGCAATTTCTGTGATTATTGGTGACATCGGGAAACAACCTTTGTTGTATTCTGGACAGTTTCCAGAGATGTAAAAAGCACTTTTTTCAATTTCCATTTCTACAATCTCTTCCCCCTTTTTGAGGCCTGTAAAGTAATCTCACTTTTGAGCATAAACTGAGTATGATCCTTACACACTCCGGAATGTTTTTGTATTTTGACAGTTAACAGTCTTTTTACTACTCACTTGTTTATTTATTTTTTCTATCACTAAATAGCAATCCAGGCATATGTTGTGGTAGTTTGTTATCTTGGGAGGCATATTCTGTTGAAAATTTTGAGGAAAATAACAAATCACAGAATGAAAATGAAGCAGTGCAGTGAATTGCTTCAAATCTTCCTTGATATAAAGCACAAGATATAAACTGAGGTTTCAAATAAAATTGACAAATATCTTATTCAAAATAATGTTTTTCATTGTCTAGTGTATACCATATTGAAAATGGAAACATTGTAACTAGAAAAGTAAAATACAGTTCAAGTGACTATTGGTATGTACTGAAAAGCCGCTTTCAAATTCAGTTTGTTCCCTACAGTTAAAAAGGGAGAGAAAAAACCTCAAATGCCTGCAGTCTTAACCACACATACAAATTTTGTTCCAGGATGTCTACACATTCAAATGCCCAGCAAAGATATAGTGCACTAAAGGTACAAAAGGACTAGATTCTGTGAAATACAACTTCTTCTCAGATCACTTTTACTGTTGCAAGGCTTGACCTTGCAGTAAAAGCACTTAGTGTTTCTAGGAATGCCCTGTACTGCAGTATTCTTTCTCTAAACAAATGAGAGAAAACTAATACTTAAATTCAAGTCAGGGTAATTTGTTTATTAGATCTTGGAATGCAAAGTAGTGTTAGAGCTTTCATGTTCTCAGTTCATTCAGGCAGAGGCGGGCTTTGCATATGGAATAAGTAACACATGGGGAAAGGTCTGAGGTAATAGTGCCGGTATTGCTGATAGTCCTGGGAAAGCTTAGATTTGTAAAGGTCTGCCAGCAGGGACAAAATAAAAGAGCATGGTGCTTTAACAGGGTTCTCCTTTATAAATATAGTTTCAGGAATTCCTCTTGCACTTCTAGGAGCACTTTGTCTTAGTTAGAAAAGCTACTCCCATACCCCTGCTCCCTATTCCTAAAAGGAATCACCAGTTCATACCATGAATGTAGATATAAATACCTGCCTTCACCTGATGGTCAGAGACTCACCTCAAACTGCCAGCACTGAAAATTCATTTCTCCTGACCTGATACTTGGATGTCTGCACTGGGACACATTTCTCAGAAACCAAACTGTGGAGACCCAATAGCTAGGGAAACTTTTGGAGATGTTTTGTGAAACAGAAAAATAAGTGCTGATAGTGCCCTACCTGCAAAGACCTTAGATGACATTAACAATGTTCTGTTTCTAGACTTATAATTGGTTATGGACCCAATCCAGGCTCTGCTCTGACTGTTGATCCAAAAAGTATTTGAGCTGTATTTAACATTCAAGGTATTAGGTATGGCAATAGCTAAGGGAAAAATATTGTTTCTTTGAGATAAAATTATAATAAAGTTTGAGAAACTTCTGCAAATTATGTACAAATATTGCAATTGGTTATGAACAGAAAGGTATCCTAAATCCCCATAGAATGTTGGTAAAAATTATTTTCACTCCAATATATCTTTAATATTACAACCCAAATTTTTATAATTACTTTGTAAATTAGACTAGTATAAATAAGTGAGATTTTTTTTTAAGTTGTGCAAATGGGCAAATTGTTTTAATTTTTAAATCCAGTAAATCTGGTAAGGCTAGAGCTCAAAATCAAAGTAGATAAATCTTAGTCCTAGCTATCTACAAACAAAAAGAATAAACTAGAATTAATTAAGTGGACCAAGGTCATATATTTCCAACTAAAGTGATAAAGTCCAGAGATTAGAATTACACTGACTTGAAATTTAGCTGGAGAAAGCTTCATAGAATCAGAAAATACAATGTGAAAATCTAGGCTACATATTTTGTCTCTTTCACTGACAATAAAAAGATAATTTTCTTCATATCAGCTGGACAATATATGTAGAAGTTGAATTCAAGTCAGTCACCTACATGCATGAGTACTATTCATTTGTGTCCAGCTAATAAACCAATCTACTTATTCTACAGCACTTCCACTATTTTTCTGAAAACTATGGAATAATTGCATCTTGTGCCAGAACAGAGAGAATAAATTAAACGTGTCAATTTATTATTTTTAAAAGTCTAAACTATAGTCATCAACTTTTCTTTTCATACTATTATATATGTGAAAATGAAAATTGTCACCTGCATGGAATTTCATTCTAGATACACCCAAGAGCCTGTTTCTGCTCAGGTGCTAATTAAGAAAAAAAAGGTTGCAAAACCAGCTGTATGCTATTAAGAAAACTATATAGGTATAGTCTATCTTCCAAAATTTATGGGGCATATCAGAAATTACGAGTACTCTTTATTGGCTCGAGTTTTTTGTGTGCTTGTTTGTTTTTTTCTCAAAACTGGTTTTGAAGTGGTTTAGACATTCTACTGTGCTTTTTTCACATCCTGTTCTCTCAGAAAATGGTCAATGCTGTTTGCTTCAAAGAAAGATGTAAATGCTTTGTTATTTGATTAGTTGTGCGTAAGGAGACATTTTTTCCTCTTTTCAGTGGGAGATCACATGCACTGAAGTATAAAATGCGATCATTCTTCTAATTATATATTAGTTGGAACCAGTATAAAGGTTGTTTCTATTTATGTGTCTGTAATTTTTTATAAATCTAACTACATCTACAAAGAAGTGATATAAGCAATATCCATTAGTCTTTAGAGTACACCATAAAGTTTTGGGTAATACTTCAATTGAAAATATTTTGGCAAATCTGATTTCCTGACTATTCTCTTCCTTTGCTTTTATTTATTTTAACTTAAGCTATGTTGCTGAATTCTAAAAATTTTTGATTTTTTTGATGAATTAGACATTTGTGTTAAAATGATTGAAAAAACAGCCTGGAAAAAAAAAAGTCCAAACAACCAAAACAAACAAAAACCCAACCAACATACAAAAATAATATAGCAAGGACGTATTCTTTAATGCTTACTCATAAAAGACCAGAGAAGGGCATGAGTAATGAGTAAAGAAGCTCTGCCAGTGATATGAAGCTATTCAGGGTGATAGGAGCTAGGAATACCTATGTATAATAGGAGAAGTATTTTCTGGAAAATTAAGTTGCTTAAAGTGTCAGTATCCAGAGCTTGTTACGTACTGGACAGACTTCCTGACATCAGCCTCCATAGCAGGACATTGGACTTCTCCTGTAATCCCTGTAACATAGCTGCCAGCCCCAAGCAAGCATGTCAGGTATCTTACAGAACTACTATTGAATTAAATTGCCACAGTTAGTCAAATTAATTTCATCTGAGTGACTGGCAATGAAATGCCATACTAATTAATGTACAAAGAACAACACAATGTCTTCACATATGAGAGATGAGCTCGTCACTACCACTACTAAGGTGTGACACAGCAGAGTACTGCAGATAGCTTCAGGAACCCAGCAGCCCAATGCTCCAAAAGGGCAAAACAAATAAAACTCTAGGATTTATCAGGAAAGAGAGCAAAGAGAAAAATAACCCTTTTGCTATAGTAACATTCCACTGTTCACTCATTTCCTAAATACTCTACACAGACCTGATGTTATAATCTCAAAATATTATAATAGATTTTTTGTAAAAAAAGGGTCAGAGAAAGGAAAACATAAGGAGTATCTTCCATGGAAGAATGTAAGGAATAAGTTGGGACTCCTTCAGCCTGTAATGCTGCTTAAGGACAATTGCATAGAGATTAATATGGAGTAAGTGGGTTTGTCTGTTGTTCACCGACATTTTCAGTAAAAGACATTATCAAACAGGACACAGGGTGAAAACAGTTGCTGTCTTAGCAAGTGGCAGTCCTGCACAAGTTGCTGCCAAAAATGGGGCAGCAGCACATTTTGTGGGCATAGTCAGATAATATCTTAACCTACGAACATTCTTGGGGGGGATCATATAACTCCCTTTGAAATTATGGTTGTTGAATGAATAAGAAGAGAATGTGGATGCCTCCTGGAAAGGCCATGACTTTGAAATCTATTAAATCCATTCTATTGGGAAAAGCATACAGAAAATAGCTGTTAAAGCATCTTTGAAGTGTAACGGAGAGAAATAGCGGTTAAATGTGGGGAAGATATGCTACCTGACCTACACAATCCTGCCAGCTTGCCAGGTTCATAGGAAAGCCAAAGTTATTTCAGAGGAAACAAAGCTGGAATTGCAACTTTTCAAGGTTCAGCGTGGCCAAGGGCTGTTCCTGGGCTGATGTGGATACAGGCAGCCACTTACACTGGGCAGAATTTAATGTGAGAATCTGGCCATACTGTAGAGATACAGCAACAGGCATAAATAGTGCTGTCTTTGCAGCTTCTTACACAGTACCATTGTAGGACATTAGCAAAACCCAATATTCCCCATATATAATTATTCATACAGTGAGGATTTGGGAAGTGCCAGCCTAAGATGATGTTTATCGTTTCTCAGGCACAGTAGTGGCTCTTAGTGGGCTTTCCATTTTAACATCACTGTTGCTAAGCAGCATCATGAGGACGGTCTATAGAACGCTGTCAGTCTACAGAAAATGACAATAACTTTCAAATTTATTTTTTCCAGTTGTCCAGTGCTCAGCCTCTAAGTTTTACTGCATTTTTGTCTGGAAGAAAAACAACTCCCCTAGAATGTACTTTTTTAAAACCTCAAAGAGATTACATAGAGTCAAGTGAACAGTGAGAGCGTGAACAATTAATACCTGTATTCTATTTAGTCCTTACATAGTAGCCATTGCCATAGCACTCTGTGCAGAAGTAACAAGCTCAGACCACTTTAGTACACAGTGCTAAACAGTCATATTGTTGATAAGACTCAGAAGATTCTCCCTTGATGTGTGCATTACCACGAATTCTGACTTTTTAAAAAAAGACATTAAAAAGGAACTGTATCAGAATATTTTGCTGTTGTTTGGTTCTTTTTGATGTGGTTTGATCAGTTTGCAGAATACCAGTTGTAGATTGGTGTGCCATAAAAATTACAAAGTAAGGTCATCAAACTGTGAGAATATTGAATAACCAAACTTCATTTGGGTGAAGAGAAGGGGAGGAAACAGTTATGACAGTTACTATTCACTGTGCTATATTGAGTACCTAAAATGGAAGAAACATTCCTTGTAAGTCCTGAGGAAAGGAAACAGTTGTCCAAATATAGTAGAGGAAGCATATTAACCAGCTACAAAGATATGCATCAGTATCAATTCCGCTTTGTAATGTTATGAGAATAGACCTCAAAAAGCTGCAAATCTCTCTCTTAGAAATAAAACATTTCAGCTTTCTTAAATATATTCTCTTTGGCTGGAGACAAGAAAGGAGCAGATCTCTGCTGTATGATATTCTTCATCCTCAGAAATGTTAAAAAAGTTGAGCAATGGATATAGTGTTTAACTTCCAGTTAAACTCTCCTTTCTCTCTGCATATTAGTATTCTAGGAGTCCAGTTTTTTTGCAGCTCATGATCATGGTCATTCTAGCTGGCTGTAGTTTATAAACTTATATCACAGAGCACTTCTCATGGCTCCAGCATGGATTTTGCCACTGTTGAACATTTCCGTAGGCAGGAGTAGATTTCATACTCAGGTTTCTAAACTCATGTTTCAAGCAATGTTCCAAACACATACTATGGGTAAATAATAGCTGTAAATTAGAACCCTCAGTGGCTAATGTAAACTCTTGTCCAGGACAAGTGAAAATTGTTGGTATAGAAAAGATTGTTTGCTATAAGGATGAATTTAGACCATTATCTCAAAGTGTTGTGAATCTACAAAGTTCACTAAGTACATTTTCAATAAGCTACAAGAAATCAGTCTCTGGTGCCTTTTTCCTGAAATTTTAGTAGCTTTTTTATTATATACATCATTAAAGTGTTTTGGAACATACTTTACTATCAAAGCCAAAGCTTTTAAGGTTTCTAACATTGCCACAGGGACTTGCATCTGCCATTAAGAGGATAAAGTCTGAAAACATCAGAAGTCAAGAGTCAGAAATCTCAGCTACTGTTCCTCTTGGGGTAACATTCATATAAAGCTGAACTTTAAAATATCAATCTCATTTGCAGTAAATTTCCTTGACTGTTTTGAAAGAAGTAGGAAGCCAATACTACATCCTGTAACTGGCAACTTATCAGAGATAATATCTGGAAAACATCACCCATATCTTTGCTGCTTATCTTGTGCACGAAGTATACTATAATTTCTTAGGCTTGATGTAGTCTCATCGTGTTATTTCCCAGTGCCTGAGCAGGTCTTAATGATATCCTAAAGGGGAAAGCTACTCATTAGCAGCAGTAACAAAGCCAAGAAGCTCTCATAAATTAATGATCCGTTCTCCCAGTAGTTTTTGACATTGGGAAATATTAACTTTGTTTTATTGATAAGAATGTCAGAGAAGTGAGATAAAAATGACTTGCTGCAGCTGTGCAGGAAGTTTGTGCTAGACACAGGAACAAAATGAATCTCCTAAGTTCCACTTTAGGGATCTACATTTCAGTATCTCTGGTGATAAATGTGGAAGGGGGAAAGAGATTTGTCCTGTTCTGTCAGAAAGAGTTTCTCCTTTATCATTTGTGTCCAAACAAATATTAGTAATGAATGTCAGTGCTTTCAGGACCAGCTCTTACTTGGGGTTATTGGGATCCATCCCCAACACCACTTCATTATTGTTGGTAAAATATTCCTGAGTCTTATTTCCCTTGTGGAGTAAGTGAGGATGATGCAAATAATTTCACCAATGCTGGCACCACACCACATGGGAACAAGATAGGTATGGTGCCTAAACAATATAAATAGGAATTCTCACTAGCCAAAAAGCATTAAAGCCTGCTGGCCTTCTTGTTCTGTCCCACTCTTAGTTCCTTATTTTACAACTGTATTTTACAACTATCGATAAATAAATCCCGCTGAGTTAAGCAGGACATTGTCTACATATACATGGCTGAACAATAAATCTTGAAGATTCACAAGTGTTGACTCAGTACCCAAACAATTATTTCATAAAATAATTTCATTAGAATTTCAAAGATCTACTTAAAAGCATGCTAGTTTCAACACGTCTTCAGCAAACTATGCATTCTGTTTTTCTATTGAAGGAGAAACAGAAATGAAAAGAACATTGCTATTTACTTTTTCCAGACTTACAGAGTCTGTCTGTAGCAGGAACATACCTGTTGGAGGCAATGTTGTGGGTTCTGCTGGTAAAAACTCCTGGGATGGTAAGCACTCCTTGGATAACGTGAGGTCATCAAGTGCTATACCATCCTTTGGACCTTTTCCAGCTATCCCTTCAAAGACAACTTGGAAATCTTCATCTCCATCTCCAGCCAGGATTAGCGCCTTGCGCTGCCAGAAATTTCCTTGGTTTCCAGTAAGATTAAAGAGAATTTTTTCATGTTTTACTGCAGTCCTCTGGTAGACAACCAATGATCCAATGTGAGCTCCATACATATGGTAATAGAAAAGTATCTGTAAGCAAGAGCAATAGCATCAAGTATACAATAGGTGACTCCAGACACATTCCACTATTGTATTTACCCTAATAACTAAATGGATCATCATAAGTGGCATTCAGAATAGTGCTTAATTTTACCCAATTCAAAAACAATTTAATTAAAATCCACAGATACAGAATTACTAGTGAAAATTTTTTAACTGTTCCATAAGTCAAACTGGGAAGTCAGCATTGCAATACTATGACAGCTGATCTTGCATTTCTTTTTAACAACTCTTGCATATAAATGTAAAAGAATTAAAATCTTCAATAAGAAAATGGGAATGGAGCACTGTCATTTACAATATAGGAAGTAACTTCAATTTACTTACCACTGCTCTCGTTATAAATGTGTTTGTGCTAGATTATAAAGTGTGTAATTAGAAAATAATCTTCTCTAATGTAATGCAGTAGCAGAATTTCTACATGAACTGCAGAAATGCAAAACTTATATAAATAGCTAAAATAAAACATAAGAGTAGGAGAAAAATAGACCTAGAAGTAAATGAGTGGACATTTTGAACAGAGATGTTATCTGCATACACAGTTAAACTGTTCGGGATTATTTCAGTCTATGGTGACCTTCATTTGTTGGGCACAGTGCAATGATTGTACAATTGATTAAATTCAGAGTCTTTTTAAAAAATTACTTCTCTTCACCAAGATTATCGTCTTGAGAGAGCTAGTTATTAGATAGAGGTATAAAGGTGAACTTGCAAAAAGAGACCACTGAGGACACAAATCTAATGTAAAATGATTATATATGCTATTTTACAGGCAGAAACTGAATAAAAATTTACATCTTCTACACATATAAACAAAATTATATCTCTCAGGCAAGTTACTAGATCAGTGCCTCCAAGAAAAGGATGGAGTAAGAATTTCAAGGGTGGCATCAGTAGCGAAGATGCTCCAAATGCTAGAGAACAAAGTGGTTATTTTATGGGCAGATCAATAGAGAGCTCTTGTATCTATTTAACTGAGTAAAGCAGAGAGGCAACAAACTTTCTTGTTGCCAAGTTAGACAGATCTTCATGTATAATAGCAAAATAATTAAAAACATAATAGCCTGAATGTTGTTTTTACTTATAGCAGTTCCAAAAAAATCTTCACCCTAGATTCTAGTCTAGCATACGACTTAGACCACTTGTTCACACTTACTTTCAACACTAATAACACACAGAATGGAGTAAAATAATTGTAGGGACTGTCTGATCATTAAGATCAAGTTTTGGGTGTTAATTATGTGAGAGATTAACTACTTCATCTCAGGCAAATGTTGAAATAACTTAATATACTAATACCTTCTTTTTCTCTTCACTCTATCTTTTTATCTTTATAAATTTTCCTTTGCTAATTTTCCAAAGGCTAAAAGTTCCACTTTCCCTCTCACAGCAGCTCCATTTATGCACAACATCCCTCTCCATTTAAATAACATATGTTATATTAGCTCTATTTCTAATTACTGTTTTAGAATTATTACAAATTTTATCAGTAATTTGAATTATTGGCAACCATTTATGCTTAAAGTACAATTTGGTGTTTGACACTGATGCTAGAATCTGATAACACTCATTTTTGCCTTGACACTTAAAGACTATGAAAATTTAGAAAAATACCATTTCCAATGCATAGTTCAACTTTCTGGAAAATTCATTTTTTCAGCATGTTGTTCCTCTAGCAGATTCTGATAGATATGTTCTTAAAGATATGTTATGAAACTACAAGTTTTAGAAAGGACTGTAAGAGATGTATCAAAACTAGAAAACTTTTTAGTCCTGGTTTGCAAAGAAATTACCAAGATCAGATCACCGTGTTTTAATGTTTTGGAAAATAAAGGCTTAATTTTATCCGTTCCCTAGAGGAGTGTTGGTGACAAAGCCTTCCATCACACATCCTTCCATTTGCAGTTATACTCTTTGAAAGCCAATTTTTACTGTATTTATACACATTTTCTTTATGAAATAGTTTCATGTTATTCAGATCTGGTGCCACATAAAACATATTCTAAATTAGATGCTGTGTTCTCTGTCAACTTCATCTGAATCTCCCAGAGTACTTATTTACTTTCAGACATCGTTCTTGACCCACAACAAGTTTTGTTATGATTTCAAGAAAATAAGATCAGGCCCTGTCTATTCTCAACACATTTTGTTTGCTTGGATGGTTGTTTGGTTTGGCTTGTTTTGTTTATTTCCCTCACGAAATATTTCAGTGATCATCTCTATTCAATTCAGGAATATTATCTTTATGCAATCTAGAAATCAAATTCTGCACTCCTGCTCATACCTCACCTACACATACCTTACAGTCTTTATTTCTTCTGCTTAGGAAAGGACTGGAAATTCTAGCTTTCTGTCCTGGCAGCTGAAGAAATGAACTCTTTATAAAAATATAGTGACCAGATGGCTCTTGTAGTGTATGATCAGTTGCTGGTCCAGTGCCTAATTTTCTAGTAGTGCTAGTTCTGAGGTTCCAGTCAAAATCATCATTTTCATCTTGCTTCCATCCACAAAGGTCAAACTCAAAATTGCAGTGCCCAATAGATGTACCTGAAAGACATTTGCAAACACTTTAAAAGAGATTTTTTTTCAAGAATTAGGCACTTAAGCTACAATTTCGTATTCAAATCCTTAAAAGAAAATATATATTTCAATAGAAAAAAAATCTGTATTTTATTAAACAGAACATTTTTTATTTCTTAGGATATTATAACGGGATTGGATAAAACTGAATATATATGAGGTACGTCTTTGTGTTCTTATTACAGTCACCAGAGTCCTTGGTATAAGAGCCACAGCAATCATATATAGCAACCTATTTTAAGTAAACTTCGGGTTTTACAGGCAGAGGTCAATTGTTGCCCTCCATAGGGTGTCCATGACATGTGCAGAAAACTTTATGGAAGAAAATGTTAAGCTCAGGTAAAAATGATACCAAATGCCTATATTTAGGGAATCGAAACCCGTCCAAATGAATGTACTGAACACAGTAAAGACACAACCTTCCTAGAGGCACGTAGAGGTAAAATATAAATGCAGGTGTGACAACTTTGAGCTGAATCAACCCTCTAGTTTACTTTTGCATGTTTCCAGAAGAATACACACATGTAAATTCTTAGCCAATATGCAAGCATAAATGATTATTAACATTTATCCTTAAATTGTATTTAATGACTAGAAAAAGAGAAAGCTGTCATAATTTTGGTTGATTTTCGTATGAAACAACATGCATGATTTTCCAATCTTGAAATAGCCAGTATGGTGAGTCAAGTGTCCCTGTATATTAAGGTTAAGTCAATTCGCTCACACCAAAAGTTCAAGCTGTGTACAATTTTTCCTCTTTGAATCTATAACTTCATTATAATTATTACCAAGTGAGACTAAACTTGCTGTAATAAGCTGGAATTTCAGCAGGACCTTTAAGAGTCTTTCAACTGTGCCCTGAATATTCTTACTGTTATTGATGCAAGGTGCTTTGAAGGTAAATTTGGAAACTGTATGGATTATTTGGTCTGACAATATAAGACATGACAAAAGTTCTCTTGTAAAATGTAAACAGAATCTAAGCCTCCTCTTGGGTCTGATAATATTCAACCACTTAAAAGTATCTTTTTTTAATTAGCAGCTGGTAGGAAGCCTCAGTAATGAGGCCTAGGACCTAAAATCCATGAAGTCCACACATGGACCAAAACCATAGACACAGCTACCTCTAAAATTTCAGGGTGAAATCAGATTCAAGATTTCTTCCTTGAATTTTGGTTTGTGGAGATCATAAGGGTGGAAATGTAGCTTCAGTATCTTTTTCCCTTTGTCTGCAAATATGATGTCATCTGAAATAAGAAATAAAAAAACCCAAAACACCCAAACCTGATGTTCTAAATGATATGATTATCATTTATGCAAAACAGATTGTAGTATACCTGAACTGAAAGTAACTGTCCATAGAATTTGTCACTTGTCATATTTTGCCTTATGATCATTTAGTTACTTAAATTCCTTCACTTAAAATTCCATCTTGAGTCAATAAAATTCATCCATGCAACTGACCATTTTATTTTGAAGGCATGTTTCAGGAATCAAGGCATGAGCACTGAACATCCCTGCTAATGCTGTGTAAATTCTGTGTTACCTGTTCTAAATTTAGATGTCCTTGTAGGTTCTCTATAGTCAACAAAGAAAAATAGTCATATCTAATTTAACTCAAACAACCAATTTTAAATTACATGCACTTCAGCCTGGAAGTGAGTCACTCCGCTGAAAAAGAGAAATTAAGCAGCCTGCTTAGAAGCTGAAGTTACAGTAGATAGATGTCTGTGCACTTGAGTATTAAATCTTTGGTATCAGGCAATTCTGTGAAGAGCTGTGAACCCTTAGCAATGAAGTATAAAAGAAAAGGTAATCCTTTTGTCTGTGGAGCAGCAACACAGGGCTCCTGAATTAGTCTACTGGATGAGAACTTAATAATAGAATAACTCTTAACAGTAGGTATATGAATCATATTATATTAATCACAAAAGATCTACTGAATCTTTGTAATAAGCCAAGTAACTAAATGGAGCAAAACTGAAACTATTTTAAGTCATATTATTCCCAACAGTCATGCTTAGATGAACAAGAAGTACAGATCTATAGCAGCAGATCAGTAGAACAAAACACCTGATGCTGAGGACCTGATGGCATTTAGGGGAGCAGTGGAGGAAAGAGGACTGAGTTGGTGTAGACTGTGAGCTAGAATACATTTGATGTCCTCCTAGAACTCATCTTTCAATTTATTTTCTAATGAAATATACCTGAGCTCACTCTACAATGCAAACCAAATCATAATGAGCCATAACCATAATAAATCATACCATCATAATACAAAACAAACCAAATCATAGTAAACAGGAATAACTGAGAAACTTGCTTCAGAAGCACACTGATGAGCTAAATCAAACACTAACCAAGCTCAGACCAAACCAAACACCTACTAAGTCCAGTCACCCGCACCAGCACTAATCCATATTTCAGATTGGAAAAACACTACTGCACCACAGCCTTTTCCACAACATTTAATTTACTAGATCTCATAAAAAAAATTAAACCTTTCTCCTTCAAGGAGTCATGCCCAACTCAATCTAATCAGAGCTGTCTCAGAGACCTTCCTCTTATACAGCAATAACCTCAAGCAGCATAAGACAACTCTTGATAGTTTCTGAACAAGGTTGAAGGAGTGTTACAACCCATTCCCTCTCCAGCACTGTTGTGGTTTATGGTGGTGTTGTATACTTGTAGTAAGAAGATATTACCAGTGACATTATACTTAAAGAAAACTGACCATGGACCATTTGTTCAGTATCTAATGGAATAATTTCTAAACATTTGACAATTCAGTACATCTGTTAAAATGTGTACTTATTTTATGGCACTGCAATCATGCAAGTAGCTAAAAACAGCCCTCTGCAAAGTAGGTAAAACCAAGGCCAAGATCTCTCAACAGGAATTCAACAGCTTTATGAGTCAGTTTATACCTCAGCAGCACTGGCTTTGTCTAGACATTTCTAATTAGTCTTGATGAGTATCATCGTAGTTCTACTAATATTCTGAACTTTCAGCAATATTGCAGAGGTTAGAGACTATTTTGTTTCAACATTTCATTAACTAATGCACGCTGACTCGGTGCAGATAGCAAACAACATCTACAGTTAGAGATTGCCATCAAGGAAGGCCTACTGCAAAATGGTACTATGGTGATGTCTTGAAGCTGCAGTTTTCATGTTTTCTAAAGTTTTTTGCCATGACTGGGGAAAACTGCCCCTTTCTTGTTTCCTAAGCTTTGGTCTACCATGCTTTGCCCCCCTAAATCCTTCCTTAGGCTTCTGAATTTGAGGTTTTCAAGCTACAGTTCTATGGTTCAGCAGTGAGGAAACAACTCTTTTCTGACAGCTGGAAGGAGTGAAAAAAAACTCAACAAAGAGTGGAAATATGTTCTTCCTATTGTTATGTTCTCTTCAGAGGCAGCTTGCCTCATGAAAAAGCTGTGAGAACAGAACAGCATTTTTCTGTAAGGCTTATTTTCAGCAAGTGCTATATTATGTATTCTTTATTAAATATGTATGGCAGAGGCAGCACCAATAAAAGAATCCTCAAATTCTCCAGAATGTAGTAGAAATTTAAAGCACTATACCTATTTAAAAACTGAAAAGAAATGGAAAAAAAGAGGAAAATTTAGTCTAATTCCTGACACTGTTACTGAAAATGCTATTGAATAAAGAACTCCCAGACCTAACAAAGAAAGTCTTAATTGGTTCCCAAGCATTTCACAGCACAATTAGACATTATGAAACGGCATAAAGTTTTTATCTGAGGCAAAAACCATGTTGATACAAAAGTTTCACCTCAGTAATGACCCCTATGCTCTGAAGGTTCCTTAATACTTCATCATACAACTTCCTGTTAAAAAGCAGTCAGAAAAGTTATTGTTTTTTAATAATTTTTTTACTTTTAAAAAAACCCAAAACATTAAAAATAGTAAGTAAAAAAAGCACTTCACAAGACACTTCACAAGAAAACATTTTCTGTGTGGGACTGTTTCTGTTAATCTCTTTTCCAGTGAGGAATAAGAATAAAATACTTATTTTAGGGCATGGCAAAACTAAATTTCATCAACCTCTTTGAAGTAACTTGCCGCTGATGCTTCAGTCTTTACTTGGACGATGGTATTTCTTGGGAAATACAGACAATCCAGAAAACTCAAAAAAAGTAATGGGTAAACAACTTTTAAATATTTCAGAAAATAAAAACCAAAACATAAAAATCTTTTTCAACATAATATTTCCAACTTGATATAACCTTCATTTTTAGTTATAAAGGATCTGAAGTGGTCCATATATAGTTTAGCGAGATGCTATTCCTGGTTTGGAAACAACTGAGAAGTTTAATAGTACGAAATTAATTTATGAAACACAATCCCTTTGCCATGTACCTCGGTTTCATAGGATATCAGCAGACCTTTGTGTCATAAAATTGTATTAACTTAAAATTTGGTAAAGTGTATTCATAATCTCAATAAAAGGGAGACAACTGTTCATACAGTACCAAACAATGCAGATTTGATTGTGTGAGCATTTCCCACAATTGTACTAGAAAAAAAAAGAAAGTGTTAGTATGTTATGTTGTGATCCATTTCTCCAGAGAACCCACTTGACTTGAAACAACATTCTTTGAATCTGGTGCTACAGATGCTGTTTCTTGATATCTCTTGTAAAACTAAAATTGTGCAGTATTCAGATCAAAATGATTTGCTAAGATACCTGACAATCCTCAAATATCAAAGGAGACAGGTCTCTCATATCCCAAAGGTATTATGCTTGAAGTAATTTTATTCACCCTTAATACATTCTTTTCACATGGAAAGCAGGAGAATTTTACTCTGCATTTAAAGACAGATGCTTTTTGAGTTATTTTAAGAAATCCACTAACAGCTCTTTTTATTTTCTATAATATAATGTCAAATTGAATAACAGTAACTTAGAATCCTTAAAAAACAAGGTCTAGAATTAAATTACAACCTTCTTGTTTGCTTTCTTAGCTGATGAGCTGCCAAGAGCATTCAAGTAATAATTCACAACAGGCACGTTTATTTATGATAATTATATTTTAAAAACTACCATACTTACTGCAAATAGTAGGGCTCTCATCTGAGTTATCTGCACAGTCATTTACAAAATCACACAAATTATCTTTTGGGATGCAGTACTTGTTGGCACATGTGAATTCCTCTGATGTGCAAGGTCTGCCTGGGATGAGCAAAGGGGAACAATCTTCAAATGTAATGTCATCCACTGCCACGTCTCCCATGTAACTGACACCACGTTTTGCCCTGAAAACAACCTAATAAAAATTACAGAGCTATTACAGTAAAACAGCATTAAGATATGTGAAAGCTTATATATGCAACATGAACAGAACACAGACTATGCAAATATTAAAATATGAAGTGGTCAGTTCTTACTGTCATAGCACAGTCCCATGAAAGTTTGTACTCCTGCTTGTACAGAGCTATCACTATAGTTATTGAAGGACCATCTTGTAACCAATACCAAAATAACCAAATACAAAAAAAAAAAAAAAAAAAAAAGGGGGAAAGAAAATGAGCAACATAAAATTATATTCATCCCCACTTCTAATAGAAAGGCTTCCACCTACTTCCTCTAAGTAAGCATGATAAAACTGGTCTGAGTGATTCATCAGTTATTCCCATGAATATAAAAAGAATGTTAAAGTTTCATTAAAAGCCATCCAAGACAGAAGTACCAGAGTGTAACACATTTTTAAATACGCTCCTGGCTGTCTTTGTCTTTTTACAAGGATGCAAACAAACATGGCATACCCATGACTAAGTATCACTAAAAGGCTTAGGAATCAGCTCATATTTCAAAGCGAACATCATGCTTAAGACTCTTTTTTTCATAAACCAGATGTAATACTGCTACACACTAAGGAGAAGGAAGTGGAATAATTTATTCTGAATTGGATTCAAGGATAGAAGGGATTTTCCATCTTAAAAATGCTTATCAGCCTGGGATTGAAGGGGAGTAAGAAATTTACAAAACCTTGTGTCCAGCTGAGATAACTAATCAGCCAGCCAAAAAGATGTCTTTTGCTATTCAGAAGGGGAGTTACATATGTTTATGGGGCAAAAAGGGAAATGAGGAGTCGAAGAATGCATAATACAAAAGTACCTAAAACCAGCTGTCTAGAGAGCATATAATATAGGAATATATACCTGAAAATTTGAACGAATTCCTAAGAACACTTCTGCTCTGTTCCACTGGGGACCTTGGCTGCCACTTTGAGTCCACAGTTTAGAAGTCTTATTACCGGTTTTACAGAGTACCTAAAAAAGAAATAATTCTAGGTCATCAAATATCCTTCCATCTCCAACTCACTTTAGGTTTCTTAATTGTGTACAAAAGTATGACAGTATCTTGTACAACTTAGCTCTACACCACTATTAAATGTCACAGAATCATAGATTTCTGGAGTTGGAGGGGACCCCTAAGGATGATCCAGTCCAACTCCATGTTCCTAGAAGGACTACCTAAAACTAAACCATATGACAAAATGCATTGTCCAGACACTCTTTGCCATGACTACTTCCCTGGGGAGTCTGTTCCAGCTAGTGACCACCCTCTCAGTGAAGAACCTTTTCTTTATGTCCTATCTTACTCAAAAATATTTGCCAGTGTAAACAACTATTCTAACAAAATAAGTTTTAAGATATTCTGATCTCCTCATAAACATAATCAGTCCAGAACCTTTCCTGGACTAACTTATTCCCTTAATTTATCCAGAATGGCTAGCTGCAAATAAAAAAAAAATGGTCATTAATAGGTTGAGATCCAGTTGTAAAACACGGAAAAAACTTTAACAGCAAGAGTTACTGAAAAATATCTTAGCTTTTTCTTTACAAATCAAAACTTGTTATTTTCTTTTAAAGAATGAATTTTACCTGTTTGGGCAGTGGAAGACCCTTACCCCTGTGAATAGTCACTGTATTGGGGAAAGCTGACACATTTCAACCTGAGCACAAAGTCCTAAATGCTTTGCTCCAACTTCTTGGGCATCTAATTCAACTGAGCTGACAATAATGACAAGATGGGTGCTTGATGAAGTGTATCAAGCTATGTCTCCAGGCAGTACTCGCAGAGCTGAATATCAGTTCACCAGCTGCCTGAACCACCTCTGCTTTCAAGGACTTACTGCTACTCTGTGTAATCTTAGGGAAGCCCAGGCATTTTTCATCTTTATGAAAAAAAAAAAAAAAAAAAAAGGGATTTTTTGAAGATGTATGCACTCCCATAAGTGTACATGATATTGCATAACAGGTAAGCTCTGCCAAGCAAATAGAAGATCCTCACACAGAACAGTTTTCATTTCGAGGAACAAGAGAAACAGGTGCAATATATTAAATTGAATAGAAAAACAAAGTGACTCCTGGCTTTGTAGGAAGGAATAACTGCCCGCAGAAGACATGAATTTTAAGGGGAAAAAAGTAAATTAGAGAGAAACAAGGACTAAAGATATTTAGAGAATAAATGGTGCTAAATAAGAAAAGTTTTTTTCACACATACAAACTATGTATACAAATATAGATATAAATGTGTGACTATGTAGACACATATACACATGCTTTTCTATACACTGGAAATTGCCTACTGAGTTATATAATTCCAAGTCCTTTATCAGAAACTCAATTTTTCTATCATACCACACTAAATTTATAATTTTAGAGTTAAATATGCCCATAAATTTATATGCTGTCAAAATCCAAGGCTTCTCTGTGCCCTGGAATCATAGAATCATTCAGATTGGAAGAGACCCTTGGAATCATCGAGTCCAGCCATCAGCCCTACTCTACAAAGTTCTCCTCTATACCACATCTAAACGACTCAAACACATTCAGGGATGGCAACTCAACCACCTCCCTGGACAGACTATGCCAGTGTCTGACCACTCCTTCTGTGAAAAATTCTTTCCTAATGTTCAGCCTAAAACTACCCGGTTGCAGCTAAAGCCCTAATGAGCTTTGAAGCTGTATGCATTTCAATTACAAGTTAATGAAAAAGCACATCTAATACTTTGGTAGAGTTACCCATGCCAAATCAGAGGGCAGAAACCTGACAAAATTTATTTCAACAAATATTCAAACAGAGATGGCACAATAACATGACAGCTAATCAATGCTTAATAAAGTTGTAAGACCACAGGAAGGCAGCCATTCATGCAAACAGTAGGAAATTCTTCAACACATCCTACATGACATTTGACAGCATGGATGCAGAATAACATGCAAAAATTCCAACCTGTGAGTTAAGTAAAGATGTGTTAGTCTTGGATTAAGTGATGCAAAAAAGTTATTTTTAAGCACAGAAGGATTCACATTCATGTAATACTTAGAACCTTTAAAAGAAAATAATGGGAATTACATAAGCAATTTTATATTCTGAGTTATTCCTACATTCATTATCAATTGCTTAATTAAACAGTTGAAACCAGGTAATTATTTAGAGATCCACAGGATTATATGGGGTTGGAAGGGATTTTTGGAGACCATCTAGTCCAACCCCCCTGCCAAAGCAGGTCCACCTAGAGTAGGTTGAACAGGAACTTGTCCAGGTGGATTTTGAACATCTCCAGAGACGGAGACTCCATCACCTCTCTGGGCAGTTTGTTCCAGTGCTCTGCCAGCCTCAAAGTGAAGAAGTTCCTTCTCATATTTACATGGAACTTATGTACAAGTTTGTGCCTGTTAGCTCTTGTCCTCTCACTGGGCACCACTGAAAAAAGACTTAAACAAAAAAAAAAACCTTAAACATTTAGAGTGCTTAAAATAAAAAGGTTTTCTTTGGTACATCTTAAAATCAGTTAAAGTATAGAGGGGAGGAAAAATCAGTTAAGGAATAGAGGGAAATTATAGTCTACTGTGTTGATACTGAGAAAACATTAATATATATATATATTTTTTCCTTTNCTGCCCCATATCTTAAAACCGAGGATAAATCATCTTTATACTCTGATTTGTCACTAAATCTGATGAATTAAAGTTTGATTACTTGCCAAGTAACCTAGAAAGATCCTTCCTTACTTGGGAGAAATTCAGTGTATTTTTTTTAATATAAATTAAAATTTTAATTTTAAATTATATATTTTTTAAAAATCATGAAAACACAAAACTTGCTTCCTTTGGATGTCTAGCAAGTCACATGCATGGGGTGAAGATTAACCTCTGAAAGAGATATGTTAAACTTTCAGAGGAATAAACTGTATATATGAAATTTTACAGCAAATTTTAATAATTTACTCCTAATTTTCATGCTCCCACATTCAGCCAAAGACCTTGAAATCCAAGTATCTACTGATGCTTTCATTGTCAAAGGGTATTTGACTTCAAAAGCTCTCAAAAGGCTTTTTCTTGTATGGAAGTTCCAAACACGGTATATCTTTGATTGTTGTAGAAAGTTATATTTTCCCCCAGTTTATTTGAGCTAATGGCTCCAGCAGATCATAACATATTGAGAGCAGTGGAGTGTTCGTAACTGTTTGTTTTAATTTACTAGCCTAGGCTTTAATGAACCTAAATGGCAAGGCATAATTTTCTCACAGCAATTTTGGGCAGAAAAAAACAACCAACCACAACACAAAGCAAAGAACATCTCCATACCTCCAGAGAACCTATTGTTGAACCATTCATGTGGTTCCAGAATACAATTTTGCATTTGGGCCCCGTAAGGGAGATGACTGGGGTAGTGATTTCAGCAGTGTGACCAAATTCTCCATTTGAGCTGTCTGCAAAGAGATACCAGCCTTCTTCAGTACACCTGCTCAGAGAGAAATGTTTTTGTTAAAAAAACCCACTTAATAAAAATGAAATTCTAGTTAAAGTGGTATTGTTTCCTTGTACAGATACAACATCTTTTGTCTGGGTATCTAGATGGTTTTAGTTTAACAGTGTTTAGCTGGAATGCCAAAAAGCCCTTGAAAAGCAAGCTAGTATTTTCATATCAGAGATTGGTAAAATAAAATACAGAGCTGAAGTCAGCCTTTACCCACAGGGTTGTAGAGGTGAGGGCTGGAGGGCATCTGGATGTCGTTCCCCCCTCCTCACCTTTCCTCAGGGAAATCAGACGGTTTAATCCTAGCTTTAAGTCAAGAAAATCCCAGATAATGGGTGAAATTCTTTCTCTTGAGCCACTAGGAAAGACAAAGCTGGATTTGCAGTAAGTATCAGTCTCTGAGTGTACAGAAAGACCAGAAGTGCAGTTTTAGTGTTTTGAGTGTCTAAGTTTTGTCTCCTAAAAACCTTGCTTTTCAAAATACAAAATAGCTGTTCAGCAAAGACAGAATTTGGTTCTCTTCAGTGGAGCTGCTGTGCACTCAGTGCTTCTCAAAAGAAAGAATCTTTCCAACAAGGGATTACAAA
Organism: Nycticryphes semicollaris; assembly: GCA_013400055.1. Classification (NCBI taxonomy): domain Eukaryota; kingdom Metazoa; phylum Chordata; class Aves; order Charadriiformes; family Rostratulidae; genus Nycticryphes; species Nycticryphes semicollaris. The sequence goes on from VXBJ01003722.1 coordinate 21,451, forward strand.
CCTGATTATGGGACCTACAATTTTTTAATGGGTCCTGGCATTAGGCTTTCCTTGCGTTTCAGTTTTCTTTTTTGGCCAAGCTTGAGCAACTGCTCCATAAAGTTGCACCACTGCAACTGTGAGAAGGCCGTGACTATGCCCAGGAAGCACTGATGAGAGAAACACTTGGTGCCCAGAGTGTGCTCGCAGACTGGAAGTCCTGACAAACAGGAAGAGTAAGGGCTTCAGAGGTGAAATACAAGAATTTACTGGCTCTTTACCAGCCCTTTCTATTTTTTATACTTAGAGCAATCTAAAAGACTAAAAGACTTTGGTGTCTGTGGTAAGAACTCAGTCTGATGCAGTCTTTTCTGCAAAAGCCTCCCAGTATTAAAAAAATATTATAAAAGCTACTTTTTCAATAATCTAGTGACGTTACTTTGAAATCTTGTAAAAAGAAAAAAAAGATTGTTTCATTAAGAATTGTGATAAAATTTAAGAAAAATATCTTCACTATTTATCTAGACACAATTTACCTTGATTGCAATGCATATTTTGAACTTAAAATGTACTGACCTGTGTGATAAAATAACTATAAATTTATAGGTTAAATTGGTTGTTGTACTAAGTTACAACAAAACTAATAGGTTACATTTGCTGAATAGAATAATTTACACTCAATCACAAAATACTTTAACACATTAATTTAGGACCGTTGAGTACTCTGAATGTCAAGGAGAGACTGAATTAGACATGTATTCATTCATTTTAAGAATAGCATATTTTATCTACTATAGTACGTAATAAAAAATAGGATAGAAAGAGACAAATTTTTTCTCTGTAGTCACAATATCCTCTGAGGATCTGAAGGCCTTTAATTACTTCACTCATCCTTAGAATCATGTATACAGGATGTTCCTAACACGATCAGTGACTGATTGATAGGCTACCAACAGCCTGATCTTCTTTTTGCCCAGGGCAAAAAATTTCATAGAGAATCTCCTGATTCTTCCGATAACCTGTGGTTGATCTTAAGAATATATTTAAATGAAAACAGTTTTCAATCTCTTTCTCTTTCTTAATGTTTAAGACTGTTAAATCTTTGTTTCACAGGAAAATTAAAACCTAGTAACAGTCATTGACACAAAACAACCCTTCAAATATTTGTGCAAATTAGTAACTGGTTCACTGCATGTTTCAAAGAGTACTGCTTCTGCCTCTCCTGGTATCACACCAGGAAAAATAAAAAGGATTAAAAAGGCAACTGCTATAGCCACAGGAAACTACAGAAGATATATTTTGTTAGACGAAAATAAAAAAAAAAAACCTATTCCCGTGGTTATAAAACATTCTAATGCAGAAATCCCAGGCTATTTCCTGCGGCACAGCTAAGTATAATTCTAACACTTCTGTGGGTCAGAAATGGGTGGGAGCACTTTTACTAGTTAATCAACCACAGTTCAATGTTGTAATCATTGCACATGTCTTAGAGATTTCCCAAAACCTTATCTAGCATGCAAGAATGAGAGAATTACTATATATGTAGGTATATTGGTAAAGATTTATAGATTTATATGTGAAATATCAGCAAATGTCAAAAGGCACAGAAATGGATTATTCCCATAATTTCTCTTTAGCTAGGAAACATGATTCTCAGGTCTAAACTATTAATACAATTGTTTTATTTAAAGTGAAGTACCAAAAGTTCCCATAAAATGAAGGAACTTATGCAAGTAAAGGTAATGTTCTGCAGAGAGTTTCTTACATGTTACTTGGAGAATATGAAGTTAACATGATTCATAATTAAAAAAAAAACTTTACTTAAAAAGTCAGTAGTGTGTGGGGTGGCTTGCCTATGCACGTATATTTAGGTAGAAATCAAATACATGAAGGAACATGGTGGTAATAATCAGAGTTAACACTTCTGGTACCACCCATAAAACAAATGCCCAATAGCTTATAGTAAACTTTACTCTAAGCCACATGCAAGTAGATATTTTTGAATTAGGAAAAATATGTTTTTAGATCACATCTTAAAACGTGGAGCAGACCTTCTTTGTGTAAGTCAGACACTTTATAAGTAAAATCGCTTGGGGCTGCTAATAAAGCCAAGAGGGACTAAAGTCAGTCTGGTGGGATTCTAGGGGAAGAGTAATGATCTGGAGAAATCGGAATCTTCTCTAGTGTTACTTTTTTTTTTCCATTCAGAAGCAGATGAGAGTAGTGTCGCTGAAGCTTTACTTTTTTCACTGTGTCCTGGCAATTCAGACATCTTTGTAACTGCTGCATGCATTTACATCATCCTTGAGACAGTAGCATAAATACTTGAAAGTGAACTATTGCAGAAAATAAGGGCAAAATAGAATTAGATATATGCACGCCTTAATGCAATTAGGTGGAAAAAATCCTAAAATAAAAATTAATAGAGCATTTTTGTTAAAGGATCTTCTCCTAATAAACTGTATGTACTATAACTGATAACCGAAAAGTTTCAAAACTACATAGCTACAAAAGTTTCAAGCAAGTCTGCATTTGGAATATTCATTTATTTTCCTCTTTTCTACTGAAGAAAGCTGTTCTTTCAATGTAGCAATTCTTGGTTCATTTTTTTCTTTGGTGCTGAGTATTCTACCAGAGTGTTGCCTGGAGGTAAAATAATATCCAGTTGCCTTCTGGTTTGCAAAAACATTTAAAAACTCAGAGTTTACTCTCCTACTGGGAACTCATGCCTTCAGCGGACCAAGAGTTGCAGCACAGTGTTTACAATAGCATTCAAGAGGGCTGTAAGCAGCAGAATGATAAAGAGCTCTGAGAAGCAATCGCACTTTCAGCCCTCATACTTCCCACAGCATTCAGTATTATATCCAGGCCTCTCAGTGAGATTAATTTGAAACACTGGAAGGATACAACCAGTACCATGATGAAATCCAAAAATCCATATTTTGTTTGGTATCTTCTGTTAGATATGTCTTTGTCCTGAAGGCAGACCAAAGTCACACCTCTGCCTAGACATTAGTCGTGCCATAGAGCATCCTAAGAAGGCAGGCATCATTGCAATTTTTGTGTCATTTTTTCAGTGTATGCTATAATGTTACATTTAAAGTTAACAAACCAATCTAAGCCCCCCTATAATACACTTAATGGCATGCTAGCCTGTAAACATGATGGTGGTATGTGATTACAAGAATCTTAAGGATGTGTGAGAAAGTAAGGGGAAATGGAAGGCTCAGAAGGGGGTGGATAAGTGTGTGTAGAGAATCCTTGTTCACCTTCATTCCTACCATTGAAATTTTTAACATTAGGACCACAAGACTGATATACTTGTGACCTTTCCATGCTGTTGTTTAAAAGGAAAGCTTTCTACTACTGTCTGGAGCTGATAATAACTTGCACCATGTTTGTTCTCAGAGCAAAGCAATCTATTTGTCTTGAATTCTTTAAACCGTCTGATATAGCAACCTGTGTTGAATTTACAGGTAGATGCACATTCTATAGTGGGAAGACTTTGAAGAAATAAATAAGAAATCATTCTGTTCATGTATAGTTTACATGCTAGAGCATCTGAACCTTCTATGGGTACATCTTTTGTAGCAGACCCAGTTAACATACATGAAATCATCTGTTCAGTTTGTCAAGCTGCGGCTTTTAGAGCAAGAGATTTATCAACCAGCCTATGTGTATTTTAAACTAGTAAGTAGTGTACACTCCCAAGGTATTCCAAAACTTTCCATCTTTGTTCTTTGAGTGACCTTCTGCCAAAGGTGTAATTGGATCATCTGACACCTCCTAAATTCTTTTCTTTCCTTTTCCACAAAAGTACTCTCCCTTTTTTCTTTCTTTTTTTTTTTCTTTTTTTTTTTTTTTCTTTCAAATGAGTCTTCAAGAAGTTGATGGTAACAAGTGTAAAACAAGATATTGTTCAACATGTATAAGAGTGAATAAATCTGGTTTTCAATGTAGATCTTATGTAAGTGTTGAAATTCATCAGAACACATGCAGGCTCCCCTGCCAGTAGCTGCAAGGTCTCAGGCTCATTTGGAAAAATTCCTCATGGAAAACCTCTTAGTTGGCAGCTACAATATGTGTCATTAAAATCTTGATATTTACCCTTTGAAAATAATTAATTTTACCTCTGTACTGTAAGCATTCTTTATATAGAAACATTCCTGTGCCAGTGTAATAATCCTAATTAATTTCAAAGGGAAATTAACACATTTTAATGGTTGTAAAAAACTCCACATAAGAAACTGAGCTACATTTCCATACTTGATTTTGGTACCAGCTTAATATTTCAACTGTCTTTTAAAATGTAGTTAGCAAAGAATAAGCACTGTATTTCCCCCTTCAAAACATTCAGAGGAACGGTAATTAGTACTGAGGGAAAGATTAGGCATGTTATAAAAATTCAGAGACCTATCAAAAAAAATTCAGCCCAGCTTAAATCTGGTAGTGTTATCAAGTAATACTCTCATGCTGTGTATTCTCATTTCACAGTATTAATTGTCTATTGTTATAGTGTCTGAAAGCACATAAAAAATTAATCGGCTGAACTTTCCTGCACAGAAAATTCAAACTCTGATTTAATTAATTGTTGGACATCACTCACTTTCTAAAGTTCTAATTCATCTATGTATCTTCTACAAATTGTTTGAGAATCCCTGGCGAAACATTTAAATGGACTTATAAAATACTTTTTACTCTTCATTTTTTATTTAGTGTGAAAACTAAATCTGGTTAGAAAACAAACAATTCCATTTCATTAGAGCTCTGCTTTTCTTCAAAGTCTCAGCAATAATTAGAAAAATGAACAAAAATGCAAACCTGAGAGAGAAATTTCAGTTTCTTTGGAGGGATAACCTTCCAAATGATTAGCACACCATACTAAAATTTGAAATACAAAAGCCAGAACCTCCCACATTCCTTTCCATTTTTCCTATATGCCCATAAACAATGCACAGCATCTATATAACAAATCAGAATCCCATTAGACCTATTACATATTTAAAGCGTTATTCTTCAGCTCTCCACCACCATCTCTCTAGGATCTCCCAAGTCAGGACCTCTCTCTAGAGGGAGAACCTCCAAATTAGCAGTCAAAAACCCACTAGGGCACTAGATGACCTCCAAAAGAAGCACTCTCTTGATGAAAGGGGAAGGATTGTGAGGTACTAGACATATCAGGAAAATGTGGGCTGTCAAAGCTCAGGTTGATGGTTTGAATCAGACAAGACAGTGGCTTCAATTTGTCTTCATCGCATCTTATGCATCCTTTATAAGAGTAGTGGGGCTGGGCAAGCTCAGTCTCTTCTCTATCTATTCCCTTTCCTCCAAAAGCATAGGTAACCAGTTGACAAAAGTTTTGGCAAAGTTAACATATTTGCAGAAGAATTTTAGTTTTATATTAGCTAAGATTTCTTAATTAGAAAATATTTCATTAGAAGGTTTTTTTATGTTATTGTTTCATTAGCTAAGAGAGTTAAATTCTCCCTTTTTCTTCCTAATAAAGCATATTTATGAGAAAATACTTATCACAGAATCATACAGAATCACAGAATCTTAGTGGTTGGAAGGGACCTTTGAGATCATCGAGTCCAACCACATGAAAAAAAAAAAAAAAAACAAACCAAAAACACAGCAAAAAAAA
>VXBJ01003722.1:29787-76931 GCA_013400055.1 Nycticryphes semicollaris
AAAAAAAAAACCAAAACAAAACCAAAACAACTCAGAAAACTGCTGGCAAAGTTTCACCCACACAAAATGATGAAATTCTTCACAGTTTAATCTGTTTTCATTATGAGATCAATCCTATGCTATGGCATCCAAATATATAGAGTTAAAAATACTTCGAGTTCATTCTCTTTCTTCATAAAAAATTAGATGTGATTAAATTACAGTTACCTGAAATGTACTAGTTATTCAACATCATCCTGCAACGTATTTCTGCCCATTGGCTTAATCTTAAAATTAATCCGTATTACACCACTACATACTTAACTTGGATACACAAGTAATATGAACACTTTGGCTCCACAAGTGGCTGGTGCAAAACTCAGAATTACTTTTTCAGCACTTTTCAATCCCAAACTTTTTTTACCTAAAAATGAACTTTTATATTTGTTTCAGTGTCATTAAACACACAGTAAGGAGACTTCTTTTCCAAAATTTGAAATGTACAGTCTTTAGTATTTGCCTCTTAATTAATATATTTCTTCAGGTGATACTAATGTCTCCTGAGCATATTCTGAACAAGGCTTTACAGAGAAAAACAGAATCTTATAAACAAATCTGAATTACTTCTTTTAGATTCATCTGGCAGTATTATCCAGATAGAGGGAAAAGATTACAAATGGCTGAGCAGACTTGGTTGGAGAACAGATTGGAAAATTGATTCACATTAACATAAATTTAGATTATTTAGCGATATAGCGCAGTAACAGCAGAGTAGAGATAAGTGATGTGTAGCAATCCAAGTCCTTGCTTAGCAATCCAGGACAATTTTAGGCACGATGCTGAGTGCAACAATCCCATATTGTGGCACTAAGAACCAATAGTAGCTAAAATTGGGCTAATGCAGGCATATCCACATCAGCTCTAATCACACCTGACCTGTAGTGCTGACACACAGTTTGCAACCAGAGGAAAGTGCACAATACTGAATGGACCACAAATCTGATGAAATATGTTGAATCCCATTTTCCTTCTCTCACTATTTGAGAACAACATTTTTGAAGTAGCAAAAACACTTTATTAAAAAAAACCAAAAACCAAACATTAGATGTCTTCACAGTCAAATCATGATCCCTGGACACTCCTGTAAATACAGTTGTGCCTTTCTGTGTATTTGCATCTTTTGCAAATCTCTAAACCCTCTAAGCTGTAGGCATGTCTTTTAAAAGTGCACGGATGTGTCTTTCGACCTATATAACATGCTCCGACCTTTAAGAGCAAGAAATGTATCATTGGTTTGAGGCTACTTTAAGATAACAGAAGGCTAAAATTACAGAACAGATGAAATCGAAAACTAAAGCCTAATAAACTTAACTGCAAACAAATAGGCTTTTATAGTTGAACAGTAGAGCATAGATAAATATGTTATTAATTGATCTAATCCCCTTTTTTCATTTTTTTCCCTTTATTCTGTCAGCATCATTGCTCCCAGAGAATCTGTGTTCAAATTCTCTCCAGATTTACCAATGTCATTTAAAAGCATATGCAACATACCAACCACCACACAAAGCAAATGGTATCAGAGATGAAAGATTCCATGTTTTGATCATAGCACAACAGTCAGTAGCTCTTAGTTGGATTTTCTCCATTGGAGATTTTAGTCTGATGGCTTCTAATTTACACAAGGCTGAGATTAATTCATTGCGTTTCCATGGCTCATCTGAACCTGCCACATCTCATTAGCATTCTGTCATATCTCTCTAAATTCTGTGAGATTGAAGGCAAAAGGAAACAAGACTGAGTTCCTTCTCAAGTAACCAAGCTTGAGGTGAAAAAGTCATGAAAATTTCTAATTGCAATGGCCATTAGTTTTTAATTAGCAATTTTCTGTTTTACAGATTAGTATAAAATTGTATTTTACTCTAGAAAACCCGTTAGTAACTGTATTTTTACTTAGCACCAAATGTCTAGTTCCATGGTCTTTTTTCTTGCCTTATCATCACCCTGGATATTTACTAGTGTTCATGGTAAAACATTTGATTAGCTGTGATGTTTTGCTAATACTTTAATGAAGTACTAACATAAATTTATCTGTATTTCACAACAACTTAGAGAAAAAGCATACATTAAGATACACCTTGTTCAAAAATGCTGTTGATGAAAACTTGTTTTCTGAAACTTCATTATCTGAATTCCTATTCTCTGAAAAAATCTGAATTAAATAAAAAAAATACAATAAATTGTTACAGAATTTTTTAAATTTTTTAGTGAATTAACTAGTCAAGATTTAACAAACAAGTCTTCAATTATTTGTAGTAATATAAATATAATGGTAAATATAAAAATGGCAATACATTACTTTGATCTTCCTCAGTATAACAAAAGGCTACATTTAAGTCCTTAGCAAAATATTCGGCTGAATCTCTTTTGTAAGAAAATACATGTTTTAAAGATAAGCATCTTCCTGTAACTTCTGCACAGCAAGTATTTTGAGACACATGTAGGATAATCCAAGTGAAGGAATCGTCTTCCAGCCTTTGAACGAGATGTGTGCATGTAACACACAAGTGCCTCAGGGGCTATATCTAAACATCTCATCCACAAAGATATTTCAAGATTGGAAAAGGACTTTAAAAGGTTTGATTTCAAAGCACTCCTCAAATCAGAAAGGTGGCTGGAATGAAGAATAAAGTACTGGCATGAAGTATCAGGAGGACTGAGAGCTCCAGATGTCTTTTTGGTAGCACAAAAGGCAGCTACTACTGTGACTGGATTGATCCACCACTGGATACTGGTGGCCTTGATTCCGCAGATGCTCCCTTTTGCATCTCTACTGTCTGCCTTTGACTTCCCACTTTTCACCATTTCACCTTCCAACTAGAAGGTTGCTGCAGCAATGATTTTCTCTTTGTTGTTCTTATGGGTTATTTCATGACCTTGAGCATCAAAAGTCCTGAGACAGTTCAGTCCTGATGAAAACTATATAGCTGCTATGGAAAAGGAGTTATAAGGGGAAAATATTATGTACTGGAGAGGATCCTCATCTGTGAAACACCTCATTGCTTCTCTTGTCTGGTCACTGGAGATAGTTTTCCCTCTATCTCCTTCAATTTTTTACTAAGAGAAAATTTTACATTCAGAGTCAATGTATCCAGCTATGGATGCTCCAAATAAAGTTTTGTGCTTATAAGGTTGTCGCAGCATTCCTTGAACAACACTTTCGAGGTCATAGTTACTCAGGTCTCTGACCCCTATGCACAAGTTATTACTTAACTGGACTTAACTCTTTTGGAGACTACTTAGTATTTACAATGTACTCAAAAATGCATTTCAATGTAGATTTCAATGCTCCTTTTATTATCTCTTCTCTGTCAATCTCACTGGCACAGAAAGGCGATTTGTACATGCAATAGAACAGAAATAGTTCAGGGGTTTGTTTGTATCAGCTAAGTGAAATGCAGTCAGAAAAAAATAAGTGCCTTCAAGTAGTTAAATTCAGCTTTCTCCTTTCCAGTGTTTTGAGTAGTGTCCTGCGGCATTATAATTTTTTTCTACCTATTTTTACTTTCTTGGACTCTCAATCGTAAAACATTTCTTGACAGCTGAAAAAAACGCTGAGCTTAAGTATATTACTTAAAGCCTTTAATTTTTCCAAATTTTTCCTGTGCTAAATTCTGCTAATAATTGAAAAGTAGACACAAAAGCAAGACAGATGTGTTAAACATATGGTTATCAAGAGTTATTTACACAACAATAATTATCATGTGAGCTTAGAATTTTAGTTCCACATCCTTTTTTGTTTTGATGACAGAGTTTGGTATGAATTATCATATCAATTAAGTGCTTACAAACTTTTCAAATAACAGTTGTAGCCAAATATCATTAATAATGTCAAAGTTTTCTACATCACTAACCAGTTTCTCTAAAATGGAAAGAAATTTATGAAGTTATCCGTTTGCTGGTGTCTATTCTATACACTAGTTTAAGCCTACACAAATACTTTCATTATTACACCATTTCAAAACCTAACTGCAATAGAGAATTCCCACGTGCTAAGTGTAGGAATATGCCATAAGAGCTCTACATTCACGTACACATAATGGTCCTGTCAGTGGATGATGCCAATGTGGCGCCTTGTAAGACACATGCCAACCTTTCCCCATCTCAAGCCAAGGACTGTCAGGCTGCCACAGCACACTCCCATAACAGCTTCTGTTTCTTCAGCCTTGGGCTTATATATGCACATCCAAGCTGCTCTTTCCTCCATTTCTGAAGTCATTACTTTCACTTAATTAATGTAATTACAGCTTCAAAGACTCACACCTCCACCTTATAATTCATCAGCCTACGTGTGCCTAGCCTGAATACATGTTCTGTGGGAAGCAGATGGTTTGAATCTCCAAGTATTCACATAAAAGAACTCATTGTAATCTGCAATGTCACCTGCTCTTGCATCAGGATAATCCTGCTTGTTTTATTTTAATTAACAAACACACAGGATTACAGTATTACAGCTTCTCTCATCTGACCCCATGGAAATGTGGGCAAAATGGATGAGAAAATAAACCAAAACATTGCAGGGTTTTAATTCAACAAAACTGCTGCAATTTGGAAGCACTGTACTCCTGTTCTCTTCTATAGGCCAATAAACAAAGGGAACAGGGAAACAGAACAACCAAATTACATCTCATGTGAAACATCACAACAATACATTTCAGTGGTGCCTGAAAACTGCAGTCTCAGTGGATCATTTACTTTCTCTTTTCATCAGTCCTTGTCAAAATACTGCTAGTTGCATTAAACTCTGGAAATATCCTGCAAAAACAGTAATACGCTTTCAGGTATCATTGTGCCAAAGCAAATCTGTAGTGGAAAGGCTGTGAGAGGATTTACAAAGTACACATACAGTGCTGGTATTGGCTAATATGTAGCAAGTAAATAGCAGTGAATGAATTATTTGACAGCCAATTTAACATAAATGGTTGCTCTTTTTTTACATTTCCTATATATATATAGACTTTCAAATATTAGCAATGTAAATCTTTTTTGTTATAGTTGAATGAAGATTTTTTTGTGCGTTGGTGTTGTGTTTTGGGTTTTTTTTAAATGTACAGTGATTTTAATGAACTACATAGTGAGACAAATAAATTGAGCTGACTTTTATAGTGATATAAATACTCTCAAGCTGAGTAAATGCAATATAATCCCATTTTAAACTAGAAGCAATACAGCAAAGACTCTGTTGGAGTGGTTATAATTTAAAGTCAAATTCAGAACTCTGTGGACTATTGTCACAGAAAGTAAACACACCTGTCACTAGCACTAGACATCTATATTGCTGTTCAGGAGAACGATGCTGTACAGAAGTTTCCTTATTAGATGAAGTTGTATGACACTGAAAATTTTTTATACTTGAAATATTTTCTAGTCATCTGTAGGAATGTTACTTCAATAATTCTTAACTGTTATTTTTAACTGGAATATAGACAACATTAATACAATTTTTTAAATCACATTTTTTTTACTTAAAGAAAAAAAAACCCAACAAACAAACCCAAAAAGTTATTTTTTTTTCTCCCTGAGAGAAATCGAGGAAATTCTTTGGGAGGAGTCAATAATCTACCTAGAATCCAAAATTAATTTATAAATCTTCACTAAGAGAACAGAAATATTTTTCATTTTACTCTGAAATGATATAATTTATCAGAAAAATGGCAAAATATCAACCAATCTGAGTTTAACTCCAACTAATTTTAAACAGTATTAGTTATTTATTGACTGGCAGCAAAATTCACAAGACCCATTGTTGGGGTAACTTGTACTCCCCACCCTTAGGCAAAGCTGTCAGGATGAGAGTAGCTAGTAAGGTAGAAAAGTGAGCAAACGCTGTCTGTGTGAATAAAGACTATCTGAGAAGGTATTTGCCCAGGATGATGACCACCATCTAAATTAGACAGTAGCCAGTGAATTGCAAAAGAAGCTTTCAAACAAAGGAGAAGTCAGCTTGAAAAGGAGTATAAAAGTAGGATGAAAATGTGTAATAGTCATGAGAGATTACGAAATGGAAAGAGCAGCAGCCCAAACCTGTTTTTGACATGTCAGAGGTCATCTTGTTGGTGTGACAACCACTGCATAGACCAGGCAGAGTAACACCTCTATTGGATGCTGCCAATGGCCTGAACCCAGCTAGTGGGCTAACAGGAGTGCTTCAAGGAGGGTTAATTTCTCATGGCAGGTACTAACAGCTTGCAAGCAGACATGTCTCCAAACTTGGTTTTCCGTAAGGGGGAACAAGCTTGTACCTCAGATGCCCTCTGGGGAAGGGAGTCTACATGTGTTTCTCTGGATGAGGAGGTAGTGAAACTTTTGTGAATTACTTATAGAAGGATGTTTAGAAATTTGTACCTGTTTATTACCATTTTGTATTTTGATTTATCTGTTTTATTGTTGCTATCGATCCTGCGTATCTACTTCACTGACTGTCAGTTAGTTACATGCCATTAACAAATTGGTAAACTGCTTCAATACTGTGAACTGAACAGTTTTTCCTCGTGACAATCCATATGTGGTTAAATTCAAACAGTCCAAGAAAGATTCAAATACCTGAAAAATTGTACTCACGTAGTATGATCAATTAATGGGCAGTATTTTTCTTGCTCAGGATAGAGATTTGCCCCTCTTCCAAGTTCCCACTTGAATGTGTTTGTGGTATGGGTGGAATAATTTCCTGACATCTGTTCCAAGGCTGGTTGATACCACCCGCACTGGTTTTTATCCTCAAAGTCACAGACTTCCATAACTTTAGAGATGAACAGTGAATAGTTCAGGTTTATATAAAAATTGGAAATCATTAATTGATGTTGTGATAAAGTAAACAACATGGTAACAAAATAAAAAGGATTCCACCTATAGTATCCATGAATACTTACCCAGTACTAAGATGCATAGTTTCTCCTCTACGAGTAAAATATCAATTATATTTTCTATTAGGCAGATTCTAATTTTGGGAATACACCAATTTGTTTGCACCTCAGTATCTACTTTTATATGTGTCCTGACCAGCTTTCATGCCATTTGAATAATCTGCTGTTTGATATACACTCAAATGTATGTAAAATTCATCAGCTAAAAATCTGACAGCTGCTGCATGGTTCTTGCTTCAGTGCTGTAGACTGATGACATTAAAAACTCATTGCACATTGTGTACAAAGTCCATGACCAAAACTAAATATTCAAATCAATATTTCAATGTAGCTATTTGCTATTGATGTCAGATAGTGAATTGTTATCGTACTAAATACATATGCAGCTGCTTGTGCCTCAGTTTTTGATTCTTGAGCAACTGGACAAGAAAAGTGAGCTCATTACCGTCCCTCCATCATAATGCATCCCTCTGTAAGAACATTTAGAGGAAAGAACTCCACTTATTTTCCATTTCTGCTATGAATATTTATTCTCCAGTACATCCTTCCTGAATATTTTGCAGAAAATTTTGCAGGTGAAACAGATTATTATACTCAAATCTGAGTGCTGTGAGAATTGTGCAAGGAAATGAGAATTTATTTTAACCCATGAAGTTCAAATGCAAATGTAACTGTCATAGCTTTTATAACCAGAAATCATACTCTGTTAGGAGAATATGCCTGATACTTCCTTTCTTGGAGACTAACAATGGTAGACTAAGGAAGGGGTGAGTTTTAATTTATAGCTTCTTTATCTCCAGTAAGGAGGGAAACCACATCCAATGTGATCTCATGAGTTACCCATATAAGTATTTATGACATCTCCTGAAAATTATGAGTGGCATAGTATTAAGTGTCTGTTCCCTCTTTTTAATGCACTTTATAAACATTATGTTTCAAATGCCTCTGAGAGAGATAACACCTTCCTGAGAACATATTTCTGCCCTCAGTTCAGACATTGCTTAACTCCAACTCCACCATTGCTGTAGTGATAGGAGACTTCAGACAGAGCAAATATGTATTCTTCACAATATTTATCTCTCTCAGAAGGAAAACATGTTTTGTAAGATAATGTAAATTTCTGAGGAGGGGGGGGAAACTATCTAAAGAGCTCTGCAATTATGTTTCAGGGCAGAATTTCAGTGGATGGTGTTCTTTCACGCTATTATTCAGTGATATTCATATATCAGGTTCATTTCTTCCAGAGCTATTCCCATGTAAGACATAGAGGGAGTCTAATGTTACTTTTCCTCATTGAGCCCTCAGCCCTGAGAGAGGTGTTTGAGTTCCCTACACAATGTGTAAGTTTTGATCTTCAGTGAGAATAGTTCAGCTTGCAAAGCTGATGAGGTTTCTGTCACTTGATGCCTGTCCCTGTCATTAATCAGCTTTGGTACAGGAGTATTTTCAAGTGCTGTGCTTTAAGGCAAAACAAAGTCATCGACAATTTCTTCTAAAATGCTTTCTTGTGAACTGCTGCAACTCAGAGGCAATCAACAAATGTCTTAAGACCTTTATGGACAACATATAGTGACCCTGTCCATTGTCCCAGTTCCAGTGTTCCTAGCTCAGAGCTCCAGGAAATCATAGGCTGGAACTCACTTCTATGTGGAGTAGGCTGAATTTCACAATCATTGTTGCTGATGAAAACACTTTGTATTAAAAAAGCCCCCAAACCTCATTATCATTGAAGTAGATAAGAAGTGGGCCCATGTCTCCCAGATGTGCAACTTGAACATGAGACTGTAAAGTCATTCTCTCATCCAGTCTGGACTCAAAAACATTTAAAAAAATTAAATATGTCATAGGCTATTTAATTTCAGAAGCTATCCTCACTTAAAAAAAATTGTCACGTATAGCTACCAATTACTGGGAACTAAGAATTCCTTCTCCCCTATCCCCCTTTTTAATAGTAAGTTGAATTGGAAAGCCACATCTTCATCAGCCCATTAGAAGGCAAATGTACATAGCATCTCAGATTCATATTTTAAGAGAAAACATTACTATATTTCTGGGGTAAGTCACATTAAAAATAGCATCTAGATGATAATACCAAATTGCAAAGGTAAATATTGAGTAGTTAAAGCAATGTGTTTAACAGCCACAAACTAATAAGGTAGCAAACTATAAGATTTAGTATACTCACCACAAGCTGATTCATCAGACTTATCAGAGCAGTCAGGTCTGAAATCACACTTCTGGATCATCTGGATGCACTGACCAGAGGCTCTACAGACAAAATCCTTCTCTGTGCAGTTGTTCATGGGGAGTGTGGCAGGAACTGAAGTTCCTGAAGTAGTTGTAGAGATTGTTGGCAAGTTTCCTTTGAAAAACAAACCAATGAAATGGAGAGTGATGGGACTAAGACATTCTAGTTTTGTAAGGATTTCTCCAGTTGCTACTCCCTTCTGTACAGCTTCTGTACTCTGCTTCTGTACAGCAGAAATTGAGTTGAATGCTTCCTTGGTGGAAAGCACTATGTTGGTCATGCTAGCCAACAACCATTCTTACAATCCAACAGGATTCAACATTTGCAGGAATTTATTTACACCTTTTACCTGTCTTTCAAATTTCAATTAAGTCAGTGAGTCACTTCAAAAAACAATCACAAAAACTTAATCTCCCTGTGAACCAAGGCTAACGGATCATTCTGATGATAATGGATGGCTTTTTTTTAAATCATCGATTACTGCAATTGACAGTGAAAATTACTATATAGCCTTCTAACCCTGTAATTTCATCACTGAAAAAAATATTTCTTTCTCATTAGAAAAATAATTTTGAGCTCACCATCTTATTCCACCACTTCCTTTATGTTTCACTCAAACTCATTACCATTTCTTTCAAATCAGTTGTCTTCACCTGTCCTACTATTTACGATGCATTGTTCTTCAGGCTTACTCTAATTTCTTGAAAACCTTTGCCGTTATTGTTCATAGAAGGAATTTTCGTTATATAATTCCTCCTTTAAGTTTAATCACTGAAGAAATTATTAGCTGTAGTGCACGTGTTTGAGTAATACACCTGAGTTAATTAAAAATTACATGTGAAGACTTTTTATATAAAATGTGTCTGGGACAGAAAGGATTTTTTTTTTTTCCCTGGGGCCTGGAGCACTAAGGTTGATAATAAATCCTCCATGAGCAGGAGCCATTTCTCTTTCATAAGGTAGAAAGCATATCTATGACATCAAATTAGTTATACTCCGATCAAATGAACAATTTTTCCATGATATCCTAAGACTCTAACAAAAGACTTCAGGAAAGGAAACTTTTGAATGAATAATTACATGATACAATAAATGTCTGTACAACTCATACCAATAGCAAGCACCTTATTGGTCAGAAATTTCTAATTATAAATGCCACATTCAAGTCTCTACTCCTAATCCACTGGAAAAGGAGAAAAAGTACTATTACCTTCTTGACATCTAAAAAGAAGGGAAAATCTGCACTTACCCTGCAAGTGTCTCAGGTCCTGCATTTCAATCACAACAACCCCAAACAATGCTACAGGCTTGGGGAAGAGTGGCTGGAAAGTTGCCCAGCAGAAAAGGACCTGGGGGTGCTGGTGGACTGCCAGCTTAACATGAGCCAGCAGTGTGTCCAGGTGACCAAGAAGGCCAACAGCATCCTGGCTTGTAGCAGGAATAGTGTGGCCAGCAGGAGCAGGGAAGTGATCATGACTGTACTGGGCATGAGTAAGGCCTCACCTCAAGTACTGTGTTCAGTTCTGGGCCCCTCACTACTACTGAAGTTCTGGAGCATGTCCAGATGAGAGCTACTAAGCTGGTGAGGGGTCTAGAGAACAAGTTATACGAGGAAAGGCTGAAGGAACTGGGTATGTTTAGTTTGGAGAAGAGGAGGCTGAGGGGAGACCTCATTGCCCCCTACAAGTACCTGAAAGGAAGTTGTAGAGGGGTGGGTGTTGCCCTCCCATCCCAAGTGAATAATGACAGGACCAGAGGAAATGGTATGAAGTTGTGGCAGTGGTCAGGCACTGGAACAGCCTGCACAGGGAGGTAGTTGAGTCACCATCCCTGGAGGTATTTAAGAAATGGGTAGATGTGGCATTTCAGGACACGCTCTAGTGGCCAAGATTGTAGGGGGTTTCTATATGTGTATGGTTGAACTTGATGATCTCAGAGGTCCTTTCCAACCATGATGATTCTGTGATTCTGTAATTATGCAAGCTGCTCCTTTCTCTCTTCTGAAATTATTTATTTTCTATAATTTCTGAAATACCATTTTGTCCAGCGTAAGCATCATTGAACAGCCATTGTTTAAGATATTCAAATGATGCATCAAAGCAGCATGCACAAATTTTGACATCTTTAATATTACTTATGAGGGACTTCAACATCAAGGTATCAAGCCCATCTTTCTTTGGTCAGTATTTGATTATTTGAAATGTAAAAAAGCAACAACTGGGCAGCTAGTGATTAATTCTAGGGTTCAGGGAAGTGGGAGACCCGCTTTTTTCACTAATCCAACTAGCATTAAATATGGTGAAATATGCCACTGTGTTGACTATTTTGCAGACTATTCCCGCAGTCACTGTGACTCTTTTTTGGTTGTTGGGAATTTTTATGGTGTGAAGGAAACAAAATAGAGGCAGGACTCTGGAGTGTCTCAAAAATTGCTCCAAATACTAAAAGCATTCTAAAAGTTGTACAGAATACAAAAACTGTTTCCTATTCAACTCTGTCTACCATGATGCTTGAGTACCTTTCCACACAATATGAGCTTATTTTTCTTATTTATGAACTTTTAAACTCTGAAACTCTGTACTTTATAACTTTCTTCTTTATTTGTAAAATATTTTTTTTATACCTCACTTGTAAAGACGTAGGATTTTTTTTATTAATGTTTTAAGGTTTTATTCCTTGAATATAAGGCATTGTACATTAATTATTAAATAAATTATATTCAAAATTTTTAAATGAATGTTGTGCACTGTATGAACTTGGAAGAAATGTGCCATATGCACTTCATATTCCTAGTAGACCTAAATATATCTATAAGAAATTTTTGGAGTAGTAGAATAAAATGCATCTGCAGAAGGGTTTTTAGAGTTAGTGCCAGGATACTAATATTCAGGTACTGTTCTAAGTTGCTTGCTGTTCTACAGCCCTATCATGACTGTACATCAGTTGTCACGCTACATATAACACTACAATGCCTGCTGCAGCTAAGACTAGTCCTCTTAAAATCCCTTTTGTGATGTGATAGGTCTGGAATCTGGTGTTTTGAAGTACATATATTTTGGGACATAGTATTTTACAATTCTGTAGACATCATACTACCCCAGGTAGAAATGACTTCTGAGGACAGGCTGCTCTATCATCTGAACTGCTTGTGCACTGTAATGTGTGAGCAATTGGCACAGTAAAAAATGTTAAGAATTATTGACATCATTTACATGGACTTGTAAATGCAAGGCATTTGACACTGTCCCATACAACATCCTTGCCTCTAAATTGGAGAGACATGTTTTTGCTGGATGGATCACATGGTGAATAAGGAATATTCTGAATGGCTGCACTCAAAGAGTTGTGTTAAACGGCTTGATGTCCAAGTGGCGTGCAGTGGTAATTGGCATTCCTCAGGGGTCTGGTACTGAGACTGGTACTATTTAACATCTTGTTGACAGCATGGATGGTGGGATTGAGTGTGCCATCCACAATTTTGTGGACGAAATAAAACTGTGTGGATAGATTGACACACTGGAGGGATAGGATGCCATCCAGAGGGACATGAACAGGCTTGAGAAGTTGACCCATGCAAACCTCATGAAGTTCAGCAAGACCAAGTGCAAGGCTTTGCATCTGTGTTGGGGCAATCCCAAGCACAAATACAGGCTGGGCAGAGAACAGAATTGAGAGCAGCCCTGAAGAGAAGTTCTCTCGCAGGCGAGAAAGGCAAATGTATCCAAATGAAATGTGACTAGCAGGTCAAGGGAGGTGATTCTTCCCCCTCTACTCTGCTCTCATGAGACACCATCTTGAGCTGTGTCAACCCCACTTTGTCCAGCTCTGGGGCCACCATCATAAGAAGGACATAGACCTGTTGNAAGGAGCTGTCCAGAGTGACTATTGGAATGAGTCCAGAAGAGGGCCACGAAGATGATGAGAGGGCTGGAGCACCTCTCCAGTAATAGATACTTGGGGTTGCTCAGCCTGGAAAAGAGAAGGCTCTGGGAAGATGTTATTGCAGCCTTTTAGTACTTGAAGGGGGCCTACAGAAGACAAGGCAAGGGACTGTTTGCAGGGCCTGTAGCAATAAGACAGGGGGGTAATGGCTTTAAACTGAAAGAGAGGAGATTTAGATTAGACACTAGGAAGAAATTCTTTACTCTGGGGGTGGTGAGGCACTGGAACAGATAGCCCAGAGAAGTTGTGGATGCCCCATCCCTGGAGGTGTTCAAGGTGAGGCTGAATGGGGCTTTGAGCAACCTGCTCTAGTGGAAGATGTTCCTGCATATGTCAAGGGACTTGGAACTGACGATCTTTAAGGTTTCTTCCAGCTCTAACCATTCTATAACTCTATGATTCCACTGCAGGATAGGGGGAAGCAGAAGGCTGTATCAAACTGAGCTTGCTGAATGAAAAGTCAAGTTTGTTTACACACAGTTAAATTTCTTTTTCCTTCAAGGAATAAAGAGTTTGGAAGATGCATGCTTCTTACTGAGGCTCTTTCGGACCTTATCTATACAGCAGAAACTATTTGGGCTGATGGCTGAATATGAAGGTCTGGAGAAGCAGGGAAACAAGTCTGGGTTCCTTGTCAAGCACAAGTCAATTTGATCTGGTTTTTTGCTTTTCCAGTAACAATATTTACAAATTACAGCAAAGTATCAGCTCACAGCTACGAAATGTACATTTTAACTCTGTTCTTACCGTTGTAAAGAGTGCAGCCTAGAAAAGACATGTCATCAAGTCCAATGTCTCCAGTGAAACCATCTCCTATGACACCTTTCACCAAGATCTAGGGAAACAGGAATTACATAACCATTTTTCAGTGGATAGTAAACTTCCATTTCTTGCTCAACATTTTGTATCAATTGATAGAGGAGTATCTTACCATGTTTCACACTTAAATTCATTCTAGACAATATATTCTATTTAGTGATACTTTAAAAAAAGACAAAAAACAACGCTATCAGCTTTCACTGATGGTCACATTAATCACAGTGAGCTATAACAGAATGGTTGTCTTCTCAATCATGTAAATCCACTGAAACACCATTGTGATATGAAATGATGAAAAGACTTTATTATAAGTGGCATATTATGATTAGGCCCTTTGGTACTTATTGTAATAACATTAATTGTGATTAATTATAATACTATTCATGTGAATAAATTATATACCCTTATAAAAATCCCACTGTAGTGAAAACAATTTAAGCAGGTTAGAGATGTGCTATGAAACCTTTTAAAGAAAAATATTCTACTATTTTATTAGAGCTGCTAATGCTGTATATGCTTACTTTCTTGTTATTGTCTGCATTTTAAAAAAAATTACTAAATATTTTTGCTGATCAGTTATTTCTTTGGCTATTTTTTAAAAAATATTTTTGTCACATCTCACACACACATACACATTCAGGCTTCAAGATTATACATTTTTCACCACTTGCTCATCATTTCAATAGACATTTCCTGCAAAGGAATGAATTACAAATATGGCAAAAATACTGCCACATTGCTTCACAATACTGTTAGATACAAAACACTCCTGTGTAGATAAGTGTCTCAATTCTTTTGATAAATATCATTGATATTTTGTAGACATCCTCACATCAAATATAATTTCAAAAATATAAGCATTTCAAATTTCAGTATTTCTTCTGTCTTATAGTAAATGAAGTCCTGTAAAGGATTTCTGGTTTCAGAAATGAGCATTCTGTATTAAACAAGCTTCTTGGTAACTTCAGGGAAATAAGAGAATTTATTTATACACTAAGAACCATCATTCCCCTGGTAGGCATGCAGAGCTTTTATAAGTCACATTTTAAATTTATTAACATGTAACAGAAAGGTGCAAGGAATGGCTTTAACACTGTAAAAGTAAGAGAATAACATTGGTCTTAATATGTTAACACTGACAAATTTATTTCTGCTATTCTGAAGTTGAATGTGGACAGCAACTTTACTACTGATGCTCCCACCAGGGTAAATAGAAATTGTTACACTTCATTTATAGATTATGTCCAGAAGACAAAGTAAATGAGTATACTAAAAGAAAATGGATATATATTCCTTACTATGAATATGTTGATGGTGAGCTAAAAATATCCAAAGATAGAAGTGTCAGGACACGGTTCTGCAGAGGTAATTATATTCACAATACCTCTCTTACCGTTGTGATGATGATTGTCATTGTATTACTTAAAATCACCCTAATCAAATTAATTATTTGAAATTTATTTATCTGCTTACTTGACACTTTGGCATATAGCATGAACTCAGTAAGTAACACAGAAAATGTAACAGAAATTTCAAAACTGAAAATAGGACCAGTTTATGAGTTAGGGCTGCAGTATAAAAGTTTCTCTGCAGCTGTGGTTAAACATTGACCACTTAAATTAATTTACCACCTAAAATTCTGCAAACTTCATAGGCTATTATTAAACAACTTTGAGGGAATTCATCTACCATAAAGCTCATTGCACATCTCATTTATTATTTGAATGAGGATAAGTAGTTCCCAAATTTCTTTAGTTTTCAGAACTCTACGATCCAGTCTCAATGAAATCTATAAAGATAGCAAAAAGTACGCTTCACAAAAAAAGGGGGGAAAAACCTTCATGAAAAGCAAAATGTGTTAGAATGACTCTCTGTATACAGAAAAGGACTGAACAATCAAAACATCTTGAACAAAATAGGTTTTTGAAGGGTAAAGGAACATTATGACAGGTGTTAATAGAATTAACAACAATAGTACTGTTATGTACAACTGTTCCATTTTTGCAGTAATGATAATTTCTTTCACTAGCCAATTCCCACTGGAAGTTAGCAAAATAAAATATTAATTTCCATACAAATGTAGTTTAAACTAGATTGGAATTAATGCCAAAAACTGTGAGGTATTCAAAATTCTGAATATTTCTGAATGTCTATGAAATAGTGATATTAGTTATAATGTATTTACGTAGTAATATAGGCAAAAAAGATCTCACGTTTGTCACAGGAAGTGTCAACTGTGTTAGTTAGAGCATGCATTTTTGACTAGGTTTGCTATGATCATTTCTGACAAGAAACTATGTGATTTGGTTTGAAGAGAAAGGAACAACTACACAAGTGGATGACAGTACAAATAACCAACAGAAGGTTTTGTCAAAGCTTACAGAAAGCCAATGCAAGATTGAAAGACATATGCATTTCACTGCATATCTCTCTCATATCTACTGTTATGTTTTAATGCTATGTACAAATAATGGAAAATTTCTCATAACTTTTGATTAAGGAAAGTAATTAATTTTGTAAAATATGGTGGAACTTTTAAAATTACAGATAAAGGACAAGCCATAAAACCATGAGTTGCATGAAATCTCTATCACAATTTCTTTCTACAAAACTCCTTTTTAATCAAGATATCTTCATCCAAAAATTATGTCACTATAAGTGTTCACAATAAGATGATTTTTTCAAGAACACATGAACATATTCCTATAATGATATCCCAAGAAGTACAGACAAAAGGGAAACTATCAAGCAAACAAGGTTGGGTTTATTTTTTTCAGAAAAAATGTGTTTTTAAAATATGAGAAATTTAGAATTAATTTGACTTCTTCAGTTATTACCTCATGTCAAATAAGATGCATTAGCGTCTTTGATAAGTTAGTCTAAGTACGGTATTTATTCTGCCCTGGTTTTGTGCATCTGCTTCCTCAGCTGCCCTCAAAGGAATAGGCACTGTGGGACTTGAGACCATTTCCCAAGTCTGCCATCTAGGTTTCCTCTAGTTGCATACTGACTACATGGCACTGAACTTTTTCTCTGTACCTTCTGTCCCATAGTTTCTCTTGGGGCAATCTGAGTGTTCTGGCAGATGTCGTACCACAGCATGTTCTAGCTTTCTCCCTCATGGAGAGAATGACCAGGCACTCACGGCTACTACATATAGTGTGGAGTCCTTCTGACCTCAAAAGCAAGCATAAGTGGAGACATCCCATCAGCTGCTGAAAAGATTATCAACATTAGGTCACCACATTTTAACGAAACATATACAGATGCTCGAGATTCCACTGCCCCTCTTCAAAACCCAACAGCTCCTTCCTTTTCTGTCCATCAAAAATGCGTTATAATTTTATGTCTTAAAGACTTCAAAAAGTTGAAATAAAGTGCCTTCACACAGGTGTCCAAATGAATTCTTATCAATGATCTTAAGTATATACACATCAAATATGAAAAATATTGTGTCAATTATTTGATGTTTTACAGTGCTTGGTTTTACGAGATACTGAAAAACACTAGTTCTAGTTCAGTAAAGCACTTTATCACACTTCACTATAAGCCTGTGAACCCTCATGCTGATTTATGATGTTTTTTCAATCATTTCTCTGAAGCGCAGGGAAGAATAACATTCCTTTCCTGTTTCAGACTCCTCACTGACATTGGTGGGACTGCTGACAAGCATAATATTAATAACTGTGTACATATTCTGGCAGTTAGTAGTTTCTGTATTAAGGTCACAAAACTTCATCCAAAAGATCTTGTTTTTGCTCTGTAATATTAATGTTGGAAGAAGTATTGCACAAGCAGTATATAGTGCTGAACAATTTCTGAAATTCTAGTTTTATAAAGCAACACGGTTATCCTGTCCACTTAGGAAACATCTATTTAGTAACTATGAGGATAAAGCTGCGCTTAATCCTATTTAAGATCATGGTTAGTTTGTACTTCATCTGCAAAGATTTACAGAAGTCTCCTCTATTTCAAAATATTATAACGGAATGAGATTATTTTCAAAAGCAACCCAGAGTGTAAATATTAAGTGTTAAAAACAAAACAGGAAAAAAAACCCAACAAAACCCCCAACCCTTCCCCCAAAAAACACTAAAAACCACAACAGACAGAAAAATGGGCAACCCTCCCTTTAAATATGAAGATATTTTTCAGTCTCAAAATTAATTTAATTTCTGTTCAGTTGTCTACAAGGGCAAAACAAATTTAAAATATATCTTTTAGCATATCTACTTTTTGTAATAGCAAAAATGTCAATGTTTTCTTTCCCTAAAGAAGTACTTTTTCTAATTACATAAAAATCACTAAGTAATCAAAATACTTCACAGATAGGGATATACTCATAGACAATTATAAAACATCCATGGTTAACTGAGCAAGGCCAAATCTAGTCCAAAATAATGCCTCAATAAATACTGCAAATTTTCTCCCACATTTAAGATACAAGTCCCTTTAGAGTTTCTGTATAAATTTAGGGAGGTTGTTTTAGTGTGTTAGTCATTTCTGATAGCCTTGCGGTTAATTATGCAGGCAGTTTAAGGATTCAAAGTCTGGATGTAGCTGATCAGCTACATACAAGGAATAGTGGGCTAGTTGTAGTGTGGGAATAACAAAGCAATGACAAGGCTGATGTTTTTTCATAATCAGCCTTTACTGACTGTCATTATGCTACGGTAACCTGAACTACTTTCAGATGGAGTCTCATCATCACTCTTGTACCATAAGTGTGGTTTTGGTGCTTGGGTGATCTATCATAGCGGCATGCAGATTCAGCAACCTACACACATATTCACTTGTACACTACACAGGTTTTTTCTTTCTCCCAGCCAACATTTCCTCATATTTAATAAATAAAAAAATACAAGCATACATACATACAATTACAGGACTCTGAGTTACTAAGTCAATTCCTTGGATTTATGGTCCTAAAAGGTGTGCCCCACATTTACCAGGCTGGCTTCTTATGACCTGAGTACATCTGTCCCTCCCTATTTTACCCTGGAACACGTCAAGATGTCAAGGGCTGTGCACAGACAACTCCACATCTCTCCAGAGAGCCCTGAATGGGGTCTCCATGGACAGATTTGTATCTGATCTATGCAATGCTTACTGCTAAGGCAATTCCTCCATGCTGAGCTAAGAATTATCCTGAGAGAAGACACGCGTAGCTTTCTTTTCTATGCTTATAAGAGAGCTGAGTTTGTTCAGCCTGGAGAAGACAAGGCTCAGATGAGAACTTATTGCAACTTTTCAGTACTTAAAGAGGGGCTTATAGGAAAGATGGAGAGAGACGTTTTACCAAGGTCTATAGGGACAGCACAAGGGGCAACAGTTTTAAATTGAAAGATAATAGATTTAGATTAGACATAATTAAGAATTTTTTTATGATGATGGTGGTGAGACACTGGAAGAGGTTGCCAAGAAAAGGTCTGGATGTCCCATTACTGAAAATGTTCAAGGTCTACTTGGATAGGGATTTAAGTAACCTGATTTAGATGTCCCTGCCCATGTCATTGGGGTTCACTGGATGCTCTTTAAAGGTCTCTTCCAACACAAACCACTCTGGTTTAATCCAATGAAGGATGAAAAAATGTGGGTAGCACTTCTCTGCCAATACTAATCTATTAGACAATTAATAAACAATTGCTCAGAGGCAACTGTGTACTAAGCTGTACAGGTCAGCCAGCAGCCACAGGCTTTACATTGCCACAGTGAAAATAAAAGTGAGAATGATGACTATAAACAGATCAGAAACCAACAGCATAATGTAAATCTGAAAACCAGAGTATTGTGCAACATGCAAGCAGGTATCAGGGATGAAATAAATCAACACACAGATCAGAGATAAAGAAAAATAGTTATTGCCCAGATGCCCAGAAAGAGCTACATATTTGACCAATTAAACATTAAAGAACTCCTACTGGAATGTCAGCATGCGCTGAAAATGAGGCCCTGAACAAGCAAGCACGCAGACAATCAAATCAAGGCAGAAGGCTAACAACACTTGACAACAATAAACTTAGTTCGATAAGGGTGAAAGCAACTGCAGAAAACCTGAATTCATAGTTAGAATATCAAAAAGGGAGAGCCTCTTGATGCACTGAAAGCTGTCTGCACCACAGGTCCTCACAGCATGAGGACAGATGTACCAGAAGTTAAGCTGACTGCCCAGCTAGCTGCAGTTTGTGTCTCCCAATGGACTGCTGCCACACTCACAATGACAATAAAACAGTCATGAAGTGGTAGCTCCCAAAATCTTAGCAATATGTCACAGGTGGGAGGTTATAGCCTCATTGTTATGCTAGTAGCCTTTAACAGACTTTTCTTTCAATAATTTGCCAAGTTACATATTGATACCATTCATACTTTCTTGTACCCAAAATGTGCCTCAGCAGTCGTACAACAGACTGTGCTAAAATATTTCCCTTTGTTTTGATTGTTTTGCCTAATAAGTTCACATGGTACCTCTCATTGTTTGTATTCATATAAACCTTTAATGATCACTCTCTATACAGCCTCTCTATGACACTATTGACTTCATGTTTCTGTTGCATCTCAGACATCTCTCTAAGAACACTCTTTACCCAAGTGTTCTCGAAAGGGTCAAATACTTCTACTTTTTTTTTTTTTCCCAGATTAGAGTTGCCAATGTAAGGGCAAATACACAATTATTTTCATTTGTTTTCTTAGGATGTATAGAAGCAGCACAAACTTTGCAGAAACAGTTTCCTTCTAGCAACACTGTGAGTAGTAAGGGTAAGACCTGGCTGCATGTGCTGATAACACAACTCTAACAAGCTTAAACATGGTCTCCTCATGTTTCTTTCACTCTAGGAAATAGTATTTCACTTTGAGACAATAAAAAGGTATCTGCATTCTTCCAGAGGTGCTGTAAAATTTGATACGAGATCCAGAATCTGTAATTTCAATGTTATATAGGAAATGAAATTTGAAATTTTCTTACTTCAAGAGTATTATAGCTGATGAGGAAGCATAGGAAGTCATTATTTTTTCTTAAATTGATACAAATGGTATTTAGCCTGCTATATCAAGTTCTGCTATATTATTCATGGACGAAATATAATTATCAGTGCTAGAGATGCATGAAATAAAAACATTAAATTCTGAAACCTCACAATGTGTCATGTTTTTTGTTTGAAACAGAACTCAAAACCACTTTAAAATAGTTTCTAAAGTAGAATTATGCCAAAAAGCCCATTTTCCACTAGAAACCTGAGTTTTTCATTACAGAAATGGAGGGAGTTGGGGTGTGTTTGACCAGTCTGCTCTCTTCACAGAAAAGTAATCGCAAGAATAAGCTAGAATTGCAGAAACAATCAAGGATTCAGCTTTGCCATTCTAGTTCACTTATTACAGAACAGATCATCAGAATCCCCCCAAAAGAATCATCTCATTTCACTGAGGAATGAAAAGGGAGGGAATAGAGGGTGAGAAAATAGGTACTGCTTATTGTGATTGTGACCAGGTACCTGGCAGTACCTGATATAGTTTTTAACTCTTCCGATTTCTCTTTTTAGATGAATGTTAAGAGCCTAAAAATAAATAATGCATATTAACTACTTGTGGTATTTGACACCAAACTGATCTTATGCCAAATTTATGCCAAAATTATAATACAAGAAGTAACTGTGTATGATTAAGGAAAACCTAACAAACCTATAATCAAGGTTAAAAAATCAGCTATAACTATGCACCTCCATAACTCATTCTATGAATAAAGGATAAGAGTAACTGAAAATAAAATGTGTTCAGAATGAGCTAATTTGCCTTTGTATTTGAAAATCTTTTTAAGAAAAGGTATATTATGCCCTATATGTCCATAAAAGAAAATGATAAAAAATGAAGATTAAAATGAATGTTTTAGAAGACAAAACAAACACCTTAATCAGAAATGAAGAAAACTTCCTTTAGATTCTTACCTGTCCTTAGGCAAATTCTGCTGCTAACAAATAAAGTTGATTCTTGATTTAACATCATCCAATAAGTATATTGGAGGATTTACACATTGGAACTAATTATGACTAACAATTCACCCTTCCCATTTGAATGGCCATACAACTGGTACTGTATTTGAGGATATTATCACAGATCACAAATAATATATTACTGTGGCTGTGACTAACTTAGAAAATAATTTCAGAAGTATTGAATATTGAACACTTCTACTTTGCAGAAGATGCAAGAAATAACTCCCATCATACTATGTAACACCAGATGAGACAAAAGGATTTTACAAGACCACTAAATTAATGCTTTTGATACATTTACAACTCATGGTGAAATGCCACCAGCAAAGTCCTTTGTGTGAGAATGCATGAAATAGGAGTGCTCAATGCTTATTCTTTGATAGCTCAGCCTGAATAAGAGATGGGGATACTCAGAACACCAGAAGCACGCAGATACAAGTCACAATTTTTTTAACAAAACAGAGGTCAGTTTCAGGACTAACAAAAATTTTGAATACACAAAATTGTCTTGTTTTAAGTTATGAGCAAAGAGTGCTGCAAGCACTCTACCTGATAACAACACATTAGAGTGTCAAAGGTACAGATATCAAAGCACAAATCAAAGAGAAAGGGACCCACAGTGCTTCAGCTGTCTGTCTGCCAGTGTCTGGTCATATTCCACACCATTATATCTGGTTTGAAATGCTGGTCAGGAGCTTGAGAAATCTAATTTGCACCATTATTAATATACCCAGGTATACATGTTTCAGAATCAGGCCCTTAAAAAAAATTTGGGTTCTACACTGAGAAGAGCATGAAAATAGCACAACAGGTACTAAAAATAGTAGCTGGAGAAAGAAGGTTGGCTTGTATTTGTGTTTGCAGAACACAGTGCTATCCTATATTCATAGCAAATGTGTCATTCTAATTTTCAATCATTATTCCATTACTTTCTAAGCTAATACCTAATTGATAATAAAAGTAAAATTATTATGGTCTATTTGGTTATTCACTTTTCTTAACCACTTGTAAAATAGGGAAATACCAAATACATTTTATATGCACTCTAATTAAATATATTTTGCATATCAGTTGGTATTTTTCAATATTTTTCATTATTTATTTTCTCCTGATTTTGGTCCTTGTTTTTCACACTTAAAGGGAGAAAGTTTTATATTTGAAGGTAAATTTATGAGTTTATATACGATACTCAAAATATTAAAGGTTTTAGGAACTATACTCAATATAACATTAATAATTAATCTGTACTTAAACAGTGTATTTGCATTTTAAATTTTCTTATCAGTCAGTTTGACCATTACAAAATAAACACAAAGTACTAGATATATATTATTTATGCTTTGGAGTATCAAAGGTCTATAACCATCTTTGTTTACAGACGTGTACATATTGCAGGTGGGCAAAAAGTGAATTAGATTGTGGTAAATGTCTTTCTTTTTTAAATAATATGATTTACAATATAATAAAGTTGCCCATAACAGGCACTGTAGATATGTGATTTATATAATCACAAAAAGGACACTACTCTGACCACAAGGACTGTAATACAGATTTTTGCCATTGTTCACATAATATCGCCATTTCCTTTTCCTATGTCCACAGAAATTTGAATGAATAGAGCAAGCTAAGACAACTACATATATCCAAGATGCTAAAAAAAGAATCTTTGAATTTTCTTTTGAACAGAAACTATTTCAGGTATTATGATTATTCACAGAAGATAAAAGCTAACACTATTCATGATCAATCTGAGTAGGTTACCATGGACAGATTGCTATTTTGCTACCTTTCCAAACGTACTTTTGAGGAAAAGATAAGTAAACAAATTTCCCAGGGAGATTAAAATAAATGTACCTCAACTAAAATGATGAGTACACTCAATAGTCTATTACTTTTCGTGTTGAAACAAGTGCCTCATATAGTAAAAAGGAACATCTTTAAAAGGAATATATTCTTAACCTGAAATCTGTACCAGAAAAAAATAAAGCAAAATTTCTTATAGGTTGTTAAATCCTTTATAGATTTTTTTGTCATACAGTTGTGGATTCAAAGGGAAAGTCTAGATCGCTAAAGCTGAAAAAATGTGTGTATTTTGGATTGGTTTTGTTACTTATCAGTATTACTATTAGAGAGAAATGCTTACTTTTGTCTCAGAGAACCACATTTCCCTTTTCAATCATTCAGCTGTTCCCGTTCTGCTCACTGACATCACATTTAGTATTCTAATGTAAAAATGTCTGACAGAACAGCAACAAACTTCAGCCATGGTTTGATGGCAGTTAGAACAAAGGTTCCCTGAGAAATTTAAGATTCTGAGGTTTAGTGGGAGCTGGTGGGAACAAAAGAAGTCTTCACGTGTTGTTTCCTTTGGGTTTCTGGTAGAGCATTCAATTAAAGGCTCTACATATCTATAGAATTCTGAACTTTCAAAAGAGGATGTGGCTTTCTGGATGTCCACAAGTACCTTTCTCTGCTGCTTTGAATTTTTGTCTGTGAGCTCCTCTTTTTCCTAACATTTAGCGTCTAGATACAATTGTGTATAAGCTCCCAGAGTTGGCTTTCCATGCTAGTAAATACACGAAAATATGAATTTGAGGGATTTACTATTCATTGTTATCATTATATTGACACTCTATATTTCATAAATGACTCTTTGCAAAAAAAATGAACACTTCCAGGTGCCTCCATGCAATCACAGTAATACTAAGGCCTTTTCCTCCAAAGAGAATAGAACTTTTCTCTACTTAAAACTAATTTTTTGAGAACTAAATGTGGGACAATCTAAGGCAAATATTACATTATATCAAAGTAAGGTGTTTCTTTTCATAATATGTTATAGGTTATAGGCATTTAAAGTTAATTTTATAACCAGTTGGCAGTCAAGTGAACTAATGTCTCCTCTAATAAACCTGCAAGTTCGTTAACACAGCCAGAATAAACAGTTCACACATAGTGAAGGGTAAACAACATACATAATTTTTTAAAAAGTGAGAAAATAAATTAAGATTTGTAGCTTTAGCTCACTATTATCACATATTTCTCCAAATGATATTTGACTATTGGTCCTGCCTTGTGCCCAAATATTTTGATTTGGTAAATTTTTCTCACATGCAATGAAAGATTAATGTGTAACAATGGAAAAGTAAGGCATAGAAAAAGATATTCCTTTTAATAATCCTTTTTTCATTAGTTAATCAAAATTTTGCGAAACTCTTCTGTAGTTGCTTCAGACATGTTTGTCTCACCACATGCCTGCAAACAAAAATTGCATCTACTTTACACACTCCGTGTTCCTTATTCAAAACAATCTATGTGTCTTAGAGGGAAAGTAAATTCCACAAAAAAAAAATCTTTCAGACATATTTCCTCAAAAAAAAAACCAACCTATAAATGCATTTCAAAGTCAATTTGATCAGACAATTACAATTAGGTTTGAGATTGAACAGTTATTTATATACTCACAGTGTTTTATGGAGCAGCAAATAAGCAACCCAGAATGATCATACCTGAAATGGTTTAAAGCTGCTGATGTAGAGTGTCTGTCTGATCCACCTGTTTCCTTGATTTCCAAACTTGTACCACAACAGCCATCCCTTGGTGTTACTCACAGTTCTCTGGAAGACTGACAGCTTGTAAACTTGCTTTCCGAACATGTGATAATGGAAGCGGAAAATGCAGGTTCTGTTGCCAGAAGGGTTGAAGAGAGGACTAAGCAAAATCGCTTTATCTTGAAACTGGTGTGGCTCAGAGGATTCCATATAGAGGTAGTGTCCCCTGGCTGTGCCTGTGGTGTGATCCTTCAACGGGCCTGTATTAGCTGTGGGGGTTGGACCCTGTATTCTGATCCAGTCCAAGTCGTCCCCAACATCCTGCTCCCAATTGCACAACCCATTTTCAAAGCTACACTGTAGATCAGGGTCTGAAATGTAAACAAAAGAGACTGACTGTCAAGTGAAAGTAGAAGCAAAAGGTAATTGTTAATATACTTTCATTACATTTCTAACACAATGAAAAAAATATCTTTGCCTTCTTACAAAGATTTTTTTCTAATATGGAGAAAAACACATGTCTTCCTCATGTAAAAATTCACCTCTGAAGAATAAATATACACTTGCCTGGATAAAAAAAGAAATTAAAAAAAAATCAATTTTTACTTAATTGCCTCCTCTTTCAATATATATCTGGCAAATTGTAAAAAATTCATTTCTTGAATAAACAGAACTGTGTAGAACATTTTATTATTCGTGTCATTAAACCCATGCATTTTTGTAATTAAAGTATGTGAGGTTCTTTAACTGAAATTTAACTGAGTAAAGGATTTAGAAACTGAGGCTAACTGGATGAAATAAACAGGATAGTCTTGTAGGTACGTGTAGTAAGTGAGCTAATACATTTTTGCATGAAAAAAGTTCAAAAAATGGGTTGTGCTTTAGGTCTTTACTTTCCCCAACAATAGTACCTTGATAGCTTTACCGAAACTAAATTCAAGAGAGGCATTTATAACACAACACATTTTATTATTTGACACGAAAGCAAAATATATTGATTAGACCAATTGTTTCTAATGTAGAAAAATAAAAAGTGTATCAGAGATGGAGAACATACATTTCATCTGCATTTTTTCTTCATAAACAGTAACTGCCATAGCAGGCAATCCCTTTTTTTAAATTAAGCTATTATTTTTTATGATGTTTAAAACTGCAAGTCATAATTCTTTTTTATCATAGACCTCAAAATGGGTTATTAAGAAGATAGACATTTTACAAGTGGGAGAACTGAGACAGGCTGAAAAGCCTTCCGTTTCTTTTAAATTCAGATCAGTTTTAAGTTGATATTCAGCAAATATCAGTGTAGACTTGTACCCCTCAAGCATGTAAGGTGTCCCCTGTTTCTCAAACTCATTGTGATTTATCACACCTCAGGGTGTGATAAAGCACCTGCTAGTTCATTTTATTTTATATTAATGTTCTTGAGTTCTTAAAATTGATGACTGGATGCTTCAGGGAGAAAATCGTCAGTACAACACTCCAGCACTGCAAGGTGAATGTCAAAAATGTGAATGACACATAGCTTTCTTCAGTTCTTACAAGTTCTTTCTTTGAAATGAACAATTATGCCCAGCATGATTAATATCTTCTAGTCCAGATACTTTAATTTTTCTAAGTAGAAAGAGTTATAGGTCATAAAAAAATATAAAGGCATTCACTCCTCTCAGTTCATGCAGGTCTTCCACAGTACTTCCATCAGTGTAATCAATGACAGCATGTTAACCCAAATCAACTGGCAGACTGCGAATTCTTTATATTTCATATATATATATTTATTTATATATATGTATATATTTTTAAATATATTTATCTATATTTACTTATATATTATTTTTATTTTACATATATTCTATATATTTTATATATTATATATATAAAAGAAACTTGTAATGTATATTTGTGCTTTACAAAAATTGTATTTCTTTAACTTGTTTGAATAAAGGAGATTGAATCACCTTTCCCTCAGTTGTAGAACTCATCACATGCATTTATGTTAAAAATTTTCAGAGTCTATTTCATCAGTTACTTTATTCAGTTGAATCACCACTGACTGTGACAATAGGCTGTAACAGCACTGAGCTTTTTTACTCCGGGGCTGAATTTGGCAAGAAGATTTTGGTTTGATATAAAGTAAGCAATGATGGAAATTACTTACTACAGTCGTCTTCATCTGATCCATCTCCACAGTTATCCACAAGATCACAGACCAATAAACTGTCAATACATGCTTTTGTGTCTCTGCACCAGAAACGACTGGGACCTTCACAACTTAATGCTGGAGGTGGAAGAGCACAATTTTCAAAAGTGATATCATCAATTGCCGAGACACCGTCATAAAAACCCAGACTGATTTTATCAAGTGATAATTGGAAAGGAAGTGGAAGGCGACCAAGCTGAATGACTGCCTTCAACCACTGATTTCCTTCATTGTAATATGCCCTCCATAGGACAGTAGGCTGTCTCAGTCCATCCACAAGTAATTTCATCTCTGCTGCTCCAACTGACTGTCCATAATTGTAATACCTAAAATGGTAAAAAAAAAAAAAAAGTTAAGAGTGCAAACAGTGAGAAAGGGCCACATTAAGTATAACGGCTTTCCTGTCAGGTCTGTGAAATATAGGAAATCCACAGTGCCTATTTCCAGTTTACCTGTAGTTCAATCCACTTTCTGTACAATAGTAGGGTAGACTGTATCAGTCTAGGGCTCATTTCAAGAATTGAAGATTATGAGAGAAGAAGCCTAATTCATTAAATTGTAACCCACAATTGAAAAGAAATATTTGCTTTCATATTAAGCAATGAGCACTGCTCACTCAGATGCATAATGTGCGTTTAATAAATTTAATTCAAACATAACTGTACAGTTTCAAGGAGAAACAGAACACTTACTGAAAGGAAAAATCACACTTCATAGTTATGCTAGTTATTATTTACATGTTGCATTTTACAGCATTTTTGGAGGATCTCAAAGCATTTAAAAAATAATAAACACTTAGGTAAGCAGTCATACAATGAAAGTAGGAACAGAACCAGGAACAGAACCAACAACTGTAATTTCCACACTCATACTTCAGTTCTTCAGTCTTTGATAAAAAGACATTTCTTCTTCCTATAGCAAATGTATTTGATATTACTGAGAATAACTGCACTTAATAATATCAAAGTTAAACCAAGCTTTTATTTAAACAGTAGCACCCAAGTTGGCCTTAGTAAACAAATTATTACAGTTTACTTTTCTGTCCCTCCTTGGCAAGACTGCACAGAATGAATCAAGACAACAACTGAAAGGGTTGGTTTTTTCCTGTGTATATAAAGAAAGATTTGGAAGCAAAGCTCCAATTCTTGTGCTGGAACTTTCCTTTAAAGATGATACAATCTAATTTTGAATATATTAAGTAGCTAAAGGAGCTACTAGATTTTTGGATGATTTCCTGTTCTTGAACAATATTCCACGTTTTCAAATTTGCTTAATAAAAGTAGAAATGAAAGTAAAATGACCGTGGTATTTTCCTATGTATATGTAGACACAATCTTTTAAAACAATTTTGGTCGAAGCCATCCCATGTTTCTAGTTCTGTTCACCTAGTGTTTCGCCTTATTTCTGCATATTATTCACAATGAAGATTATGTGATTAAAGAATAGGAAGAAATAAATACGACAGAGGAAGGTGTGTCTATTGCAAACTATAATCTCAATTTCAGTCCAAGAGAATCAATGGGAAATGACTCATGAATTTT
This sequence comes from Nycticryphes semicollaris, assembly GCA_013400055.1. Classification (NCBI taxonomy): domain Eukaryota; kingdom Metazoa; phylum Chordata; class Aves; order Charadriiformes; family Rostratulidae; genus Nycticryphes; species Nycticryphes semicollaris. The sequence goes on from VXBJ01003722.1 coordinate 58,970, forward strand.
AAGTATAAATTATTTCATACCAAAAGGACAATGTGCAATTTGATCCAGTTTGCCTGAACTTTGGGCTTCTTAGCTGAGCTACTTGTGAAATGCTGCTGCTGTTTTTCAGAATGAACATAAAATGACCTATCAAAATAAAACAGAAAACAACTTTTCAGGCTGAAGAAAGTGTTTCTAAAGGTTTTCAAAGCATTCATGGCCTCCACTTTAAATCTAATTGAAGAGTAGTTATATCGATTCCACTTCTCTGTTTCTAGGCCTGGCTTGTCTTACCTTCAGATTTGTTGTAGGTGTGATCCTGGGGAGGAGCTTGCTTCTGAAAAGCAGGTGCAAGAGCACTACTGGAACTCCTTACCCAGTCAAAGCCATCTCCATTTACACTTTCAATCCAACCACAGCTCCCTCTTTCAAAGTCACATACAGCAGCTGAAATGAGGAGACATTTCATTTTATCTGTGCACATGACAGTACTAAGCAAGCTTTGCCGTGTGAAAAGAAAATAAGAAGTTTCTACTATGTCAATTATGTTCTAGGAAGATATCTAGGAAAGGGGAGGTGTGGGGAGATACAGTACAAGATAGGGTATTTGTTTCATAATGGGCAAAACACCATTCCCATAGGAACAACCAGCAATCATTATAAGTGATGTATTCAGTAAAATAAGTCCTTCCCTCTTAAGGCACTGTAGTCAAAGCGCACGGAGCAGGTGATGAGGTGCTGGCAACAGGCTTCACATTTCTCATCCTACAGAGCAGGAACACAGAGCACACAAAGCAGCAACAAGCTTTCTGCAAGATCTTTTAGGGAATCAATGTTGGAGCCAGAAATCAAACCCCTTTTTTCCTCATTCTCAGCAAGTATATTAACAATAACAAAGTACTTCTTCTAGTTATAAAAAGAATTAAGTTAAATATCAGGCATTACTGAGACAGTATGATATTGGTAGAAGGAGAAAATCTCTGAAACACAAGCTACTGTAGTGAAAAAGGTCTGAAAAACATGTCCAGCTGCTTTCTTCAGTCCTACACTTAAAGGAGCAGTGATATTTTAAAAAATATGTATAATACAAAATGAAGGAAAGAAAAGAGTGGAAGGGTATCATGTCTGAATGAATGTAAATTGATAAATATTTATTATGCTAGAATGAAAAAAACGTCAGGTTTCTCTCTTCTGCACTTTAAAAAATCCTCATTAAATCACAAAAGGCTATTTTTAAGCCCTGCAATTATAATTATATGTATTTTTAGAATTTTAAGTAATAATTTATTAATTATATATCTAGAATAACCAAGCAAATATTCAGACACGACTGTCAGAATTCTACTATTATTTTATAATATCTTTATCACAACTCCCAGTGACCATAGCATTATAGTGAAGAAAAAGTACATTCCAGAATCAAACTAAGTCTCTTGGAAAACAGGATTACAAAAATATTTATTGATGGAAGATATGGGAATTTCTTTATTTTGTTTGTTTTTTCTTTTTGTTCTTCTTTAAGTACTGTCACATAAATTTATACACAATTTGATAGAAAAAAAAAAGTATTAACCAAGCAAGTTAGTGTTATTGTTGGTTAAGCCTCATAAAAATACAGTTTTGTAGATTATTACGCAAAGCAAAGCACAGTTATTAATGCTACTTAAAAAAAAAAAAAACAATCATTCAACAAATACAGAAGACATTTAAGAGACCAAAGAAAATATGTTTACTACACATGCAGTATACATGCATCAGAAATTTCAATGATAAAACGAGGTAGATCAAATATGACAAAATTATGCTTTGTGATGCATAACTGTTGTGGTTTAACTGTAACTAATAAGCTGGACCATGCAGCCGCTCGCTCACTCCCCTCTCATTTGGATGGGTGAGAGAACCAGAAGAGTAAAAATGAGAAAACTTGTTGGTTCAAATAAAGACAGGTTAATAAGTAAAGCAAAAGCCACACATGCAAGCAAAACAAAATAAGGCATTCATTCATGGCTTTCCACCAGTATGCAGGTGCTCAGCCATCTCTAGGAAAGCAGGGCCCCATCACGCGTAACAGTTATATGGGAAGACAAATGCCATCACTCCAAAATCCACCCCCACTCCCCCAGCTTTATATGCTGAGCCTGATGTCACATGGTATGGGATATCCCTCTGGGTTAGCTCTCCTGGCTCTGTCCCCTCCTAACTTTCTGCACCCTCCAAGGCCCCTCACTGGTGGAGCAGTAGGAGGAGCAGAAAAAGCCTTGACTGCTCAGAAAAAAACTAAAAACATTAATGGATTTTCAACACCATTCTAATCTCAAGTCCAAAGCATAGCACTATAGCAGCTCTAATAAGAAAGTCAACTCAACCCCAGCCAAAGCCATTGCAATAACAGAGCACAATCAGAAAATATAAGGATCTTGTCTATAATATTTGTTATTTTTGAGAATGCTAGAAACTACCATGTTCTATTTTCAAAAAAAAAATAAATCCCCAGCTGAACTAAATATTACCCATGACAACTCCAATCAGAAATGCATCGCTGCTTTTATAGTTCAACACAAAAGCAAGAGACTCATTTTCAAAGATGGAAATTATGACCATGATTTCTTATGTAAAGCAGGTAATTGAATGAATCAAAAAGATTTTTGAAGCTACAAATTAAGAGGCCCTAAAACATTTCCAAGCTCTCTCCTGACCGTACGCTGGAGAGGAGCTCCAAGATGCACCATTTCCTTCTATTTTCCTACATGTTTCCATGCAAGGAAAAACCAGGCATATAGCCCACACAGAAGTCACAGCTTGTCTGAACAGAACATATTGACTCAGCCTAAATTACATCTTTGAGCAAGTTTGTGCACAGATGCTTTATTTACTACTCCAGCTGTGGTATCTTCACATCAAAACTAAGTATACAAAACACACAATTTGAAGATGAGTCTGTTACCACTTTGGTTTTGATGTTTTGATGTTTTCTCTCTCTCCATTTTTCAGGTCTAATTACAGGACCATCTACAATTTAAGAGGAGGCATTTTAGAAGGAGGACCTGGGCAACTATAAACCGGTCAGCCTTACTTCCCATCCTTGGAAAGTTGATGGAATGACCTATCCTTGGCACTATATCTAGGCATATCAAGGACAAGGGGGTCATTAGAGGCAGTCAACATGGCTTCACCAAGGGGAAGTCATGCTTGAACAACCTGGTAGCCTTTTATGAAGACATAACCAGGTGGATGGATGATGGTAGAGCAGTGGATGTGGTCTATCTTGACTTCAGTAAAGCATTTGACACGGTTTCCCACAGCATCCTCGCTGGTAAACTGAGGAAGTGTGGCCTGGACGATCGGGAAGTGAGGTGGATCATGAACTGGCTGAAGGATAGAAGCCAGAAAGTGGTGGTAAATGGGATGGAGTCTAGTTGGATGCCTGTACCTAGTGGAGTTCCTCAGAGATCAGCACTGGGACCAGCACTATTCAATATATTCATCAATGACTTGGANTTGTTTCCAGTTCTGGGCCCCTCAGTTCAAGAAGGACAGGGAACTGCTGGAGAGAGTCCAGGGCAGGGCTACAAAGATGATTAAGGGAGTGGAGCATTTCCCATGTGAGGAAAGGCTGAGGGAGCTGTGTCTCTTTAGCTTGGAGAAGAGGAGACTGAGGGGTGACAGGACAAGGGGCAATGGGTGCAAGTTATAACACAAGAGGTTCCACTTAAATACGAGGAAAAACTTTTCCACAGTGAGGGTAACAGAACGCTGGTAGGGGCTGCCCAGAGAGGTGGTGGAGTCTCCTTCTCTGGAGACATTCAAAACTCGTCTGGACACGCTCCTGTGTGACCTGATCTAGGTGTTCCTGCTCTGGCAGGGGGATTGGACTAGATGATCTTTCAAGGTCCCTTCCAATCCCTGATATTCTGTGATTCTGTGACATTGATGACAATGATAGAATGACAGATGATAGAATTTCCAAATTTGTATAAGTGTAACATTTTCCTCACTTTTTTAGTGTAATTTTGTACATGTGTCAGCATGTGTGCAAAACCATGAGCACAAGTTCTGTTTGGTTTATTTTGCAATGGTTTCCTGAATCAGTTTCCAATATCTTACAGATTAAGATTTTATTCAGTATAACACTGTACCTCATATTTAGCATCTTAAGAGATATAAAATACTGCATTTTAAGCAACTCTTTGTACAAAATAATTAATCAAAGAGCTTTTTCTAGTTTTAATGCTAAGAGAGACTTTGCTACAGAAAACAAAAGGGAAAAAATCAGAATAGAATCAAAATCACAGAATCACAGAATATCAGGGATTGGAAGGGACTCTGAAAGATCATCTAGTCCAATCACACTCCTGGAGCAGGAACACCTGGATTAGGTCACACAGGAACGTGTCCAGGCAGGTTTTGAATGTCTTCAGAGAAGGAGACTCCACAACATCTCTGGGCAGACTGTTCCAGCGTTCTGTTACTCTCACCGTGAAGTTTTTTCTCATATTTAAGTGGAACCTCCTATGTTCCAGCTTGCACCCATTGCCCCTTTTTCTATCACTGGCCGTCACTGAGAAGAGCCTGGCTCCATCCTCCTGACAGTCACCCTTTACGTATTTACAAATATAATGAGGTCACCCGTCAGTTTCCTCTTCCCCAAGCTAAAGAGACCCAGCTCCCTCAGCCTTTCATGAATGTAGAAAAATGAAGTAACTATTTCTCAAGACCTTTTACTGCTAATTAAATTACATTTATGAAGTCATGAAAGCCTGTCAAATAGGACAAACATACATAGTTACAGCAGCCTAACTACTGAGATTTTTAAAATTTTCACTTTCAGCACTTTGCTTCATCATGGGTATTTGAACAGTCAGGTGTGAAATCACAAAATTTCTCAGATAAAATACATTGTCCATCCCCACATGAAAAACGTCCCAGTGGACACTAAAAAGATAGAGAATTAGAGTCTGCAAATTCTGGTTCCTCTTAAAATTCAGAAAGGAAAAATATAAGTAAAAGCACATATATATTAAGTTCTAAAGAGTATGTTTTGTCTCCTTTGAATGTATTGACATACATGGAATATGGACAGTACTATCACCTGTGAAGTGAGCCAGATTATACCACAAAATATTAATGTCTGATGCTCTTAAATCATATTTTACTTTCCACAATATACAAACACTTGCGTGAAGAAGTATCAAAATCCCTCTAGATTTATGTGGCCAGGCTGCAGTTCAGAGGCAATGTCATGTGTACATCAGCCTGTTGTTTGCCCCACAGTCAGGAGCAGGTCTTGACAAAAAATAAAAATTCTGCTGTAGCAGTGGTTTCTCTACATTCAGCTCACAATAAAAATTCCAAGAAGCCAGAAGTTTGATGCTCTACCACTAGCAGCTTATACCTCAAACCACATATTTCAATGAAAGAGAAACCAAAAGCCAAGAACAATTGTGGTTTGTTTTTTTTTTTTTTTCCTTCAGTAGATTTCTGGAAGAACCATGAGAGGAATGACATGCAGTTTTTTGTTTTACTTATATTTATATTTTTGTTTAACATAGGCTATTTCAATACTCGTACTATTATCCAGACAGACCTTTTTTAACAAGCCCTCTTATCTAAAAATATCTTCATCACTGATGAGTAAAGAGGGGAGCTGAAGGGAAAATAGTTAAAGTAAATTAATGTTTCTTCAAATACCTAGCTAACATCAACCAGACTGCAAATAGGGATCAGAGCAGTCTTAAAAACACAACGCTGAAGTTCTCTATTATGCCTTTACATTTTCCAATAAAGAAGAAATTCTGATATCTACAGAGTATAACCCTCAGTATTACCACTGGTTATGTACGTGCTTGTGCTGTTTTAGAAAAGTAGTCATTAATATTCAAGAGGACCAGAAGCAGCAGTTTGACAGAAGGTTACAGTTCATTTATGTTTCCATCCATTTGCACTTCAAGATTACACAATGCAGGCGCGCAGACAATTTCGGGGTGCACTTAGGACTTGACAGTAAGGATGGGAGCACCCTCTTGCCCTAACGATAAGGACAGTGGAATTTGGTTTTCCATGAAATGCATAAGATGCTTTGCTTCTCTCTCTGCATCTAAGTGTAAATGGGGGCGGGTACTATGTAGTAAATTCTATCTGGAAATTCCCATCCCAGTTTACTCCACAGAACTAGTACAAACTACTTATAGCAGCTAATGTGTAATATAGGATGAGAGTCTTTGTTATAGATGATTGAATAGAGCAGATGGATTTTTTTCTCTGATTGTGACGTACCTTTTTAGAGGTATCTTCAAATTGTCAGTCAAATTAATTACAGTTATATATAACAGACATTAGGTGAAATTGAAAACAACTGAACTTGCCTTCACTCTCTTGGCTAACACCTGGAAAGGATTTATTCACAACTCCACATCCCTTTGTTATACTGATGTCAGCAACAGCGACAGTAGCATTTGTTTTAAGAATGGTAGCTCGTAAAATAATCTTTAAAGACAAAAAAGTAAATTGGCTCATTAAAAGTAACATAATAAAACCACACATATATATACATTCCTTTACAATTTACTACATCTGCTCAGGAGGTAAATACCATCTACAATCAACTCTGAATACCAGCCAGCAAAAACTACAATTGAGATTTGATCACAGTCAGAAATTTACTCCTCAACCATCAAAGCCACAACTCCCTTTACTTATGGAAAGTTATGCAACCCAGATGACCTTATTTCAGTCTAAAATGGTAAAAGCCATCATTACTTGAATCAACTGTCTTCCTGCTGGAACCATTAAAAGTTATGCACTTTTTAAAATGAGCTAGTCAGCATTACCAAATCTGATGGTTTACAACTCCATTTAATTATGTTCATCTATGCTATGCCCTCTGAAGTCAACAATATGTAGTATAGTAAATGTAGGGACTCTAAGGATACATTTGTAAATATAAGGCAATATTCAGGAGATAAAGGAAAGTTCAGTCGTAACTTACCAATAATGAGAATTTAATTCCCCTTCTTTTATAGAAACTTTATAGAAATTTTATAGACCATTTTATAGATGAGTCATAAATTGAAGAGACCAAAACTGGAATTTTTATCTATGGAATCATTATATTTGAGTTGCTTGTTCCTCTAACAGTTCCCTTCTAAGTTTTAGTAAAGTGTAGCAGCCTGAATCTATGTAAAAATAAAATGAAATTCAAAAACTGCTAATCGGTTCTGTGATCAATGCTGCAAATTGAGGTATCTGCAGTTCTGCCATTAGCCAACATAATTAGGCCCTCACTCTGATCAGCAGTTTTTATAGCGAGTTCATTTTATAAAATCTACTGTGGTATTGCTACTTGATTTTCATTACAAAAAGGTAATTCTTGTGTATACGATATCAAAGCAACAGTGATGTTCTTCAACAGCCACATTTGTTGAAAGATCTAAATGTGTGGAGCTTTTTCATATACAAGCATTAAAGAATAGAAGTTCTCATTTTCTATTTGATTATGAAAGTAAATTAATCCTAAAGGCCAAATTAGAGTAACTTTTTCAAAGCAATATACATGTAGTTTCTAATTACCTGAAAAGCTAAGTCCTCAGCCGAACTTTCTATAGGTATATTCACTTTTGTCCACTGCATTTCGGGCAATCCTGAAATGTCACGCAGTTTTTCCAAATTTCCATCTGATGCAGTTCTCTTAAAGACAGAAAGCTGGGAATCCTGAGATAACCAGTACCAAAATCCTACCTGTTGAAAGAGTTTTTAATTGAACACTTTATAAACTCTATCAGCAATCTGTAATAAATTCAGTACCAGGTCACATATGTACATTCTAACACAGAGTGAGATATGACAGGTCTAAACACAGTCTTGGCATGAAAGAAAGAGGTGTATGAAACTATGCCATGTCAAGGAGCAGTATCATGTCCAAAGATAAAACCATAGTTAAAAGTAAAGCTTATTTTTAAAGAATATTTTTAACTTGTATCTATCAACTTATGCAGACCAACTGATATGACCTCCCTTAACTCTTTTTAGCTTAGTAAGACTTAGAAATATCTCAAAGATTACTTTTCTTCACAAATGCTGAACATAGGACAGCTTCATAAGTAAGTTAGTCTTGGAAGTGCAACAGTCAAGGTGCTTATATGAAAGAAAAGTTCTGATCTTCTATTTCCACAAGCAACACAACTATAAATTATATAGAGACAGACGTTTAACATAATTGACCAGTATATGGAAAGTAAAAAAAAAATGTGGGTGGACTACAAAAATCTGCTTTCCAAGCAGAAAAAAAACAAACCAGAAACCAGTGAGAACTCCAGTTTACCATGCTTCCCTTCCAGCACAGAGTAAACCTGTTGTACCTGATTTTATTTGTTAAAATACTACCCAGACAAAAACTGCAGGGAAAAATAAGATTTTCAAAGACTAATTCTTTTTAGTTCTCTACCCATCTTCATATGATTTTAAACTGTGAATATATGTCACTCTTCATATGTTCATCACACTGCAGAGAAAAAGTTTCCTGTTATTTTTTAGGTTTATATCAACTTTTAAACAGAGTTAAAGAATATGGATGTTTTGGGTCTAATAGCCAAATGAAACCTATATTTTCTGCAAGACAATATGAATACAAGAACACCCATCTTTAGCCTCAGGAAAAACACAGAAGATTTTGTCAGTCACCTTTCAGTTAGAAATGAAACAACTAAAGTCTTTTATTTGGGCAAGAAAGCTGACACAAGAGGCTCTGCAGGTTGTGGGAAAAACATTATATTAGGGGTTGTAACAGGCAAAACAGCCTGAGGGTGGTGGTGTAATGTTTACTTAATTCAGTTTATTGTGAATTACAAATAAAACCTACTAATCACTGCTTGGGTTACGAAGAAAAAAAGGAAAAAGAAAACACACACAGATAAGCAAACACCTTTCTTCCTGCTTACTCAAGCCAGTTTAAGTCAAACATTTAACCTATCCCTTTCCCAGTCTTAATTTTCCTAATTTTTGTGGTAGGTTATACGCAGTCTCGCCCAATTCCTTTTGGAGGCAACAGGTAGTGCAGGAAGTTGGGCATGTGATCAATGTGGGTTTTATTCTGATGCTCCCCACAAGTTCCCCTCCTCCACACACTGCTTTTTACTCTTCTTGCACTGCTTCAGCTCAGGGCTTTGAGAGGTCACAGTCTCTCTGAGGCATCCCCATTCCAACATGTATCACCCACAGCCACAGTCTCTTGGGGGTGTCCATGTCTCAGCATGTGTCACGTGCAGCTGCAGTCTGCTCAAAGCCATATCTCCTCCAGCATGGACAACTTCCTTCCATGAGTGCATCTCCAGCCGTGTCCTCAACAATGTCCCCCTTCCACCTCTCCTGCTTGTTTGTCCCCAAGACATTGTTTTTATAAAATTCATTTATTTATTTATAATTCTCAAGGAAAGTAGTAGTTTAAGAGTTGCCAGATTCTGAGGGGAGTCTTTCTTCAACAAATTAACATATTAACATATTTGTTAAACCTGTGTGTGTTAAAAGTGCATTTTATACACATTTACTAAGGGTGTGGCACACCCTTAGTGTGCCAATGAAGATGAAGAACAGGTTTGATGAATTCAAGAACTCCTTACACTCAAATCATTGACTAATAATCTGAAAATTATCATGCATTTGGATTCACTACTTTTCCCTTCTGGACCTGAACTTAGTCCATAAAAATCAGCATATTCACCTAAGACACAACAGCTGCTATATATGAAGGGAGAGTTTCTTTTTGCTTGTGTTACATAGTGCAGGGTAGACCAGTGGTTACTGGTGGAAATATTCTTGTTAAAACACACTCTTAATTTTTCATGTCTTCTGGCTTCAAGGCTAGTGGACTCGGCCTATTGATTTCCCACAGTATTTATTTTAATGAGGGAGGGCGAGGGAAAGAATGTATTGAATAAAATAATCTCAAGATGTAATAATAAATTTATATACTGTCATGTAACTTTTTTTTTCTCTCACCAGAAGGCCTAAGGAATACAAAACATAGGTATACAAACATTCTTCGAAATGAGTTGTTTAAAGAGCTATGCCCTAAACTATCTAGATGTAAGGTTTATGTTTATAAAACAGCTTTTCAAACAAATTTGGGTTTTCATTACAGAAGAAAGAAAATTACCCTCCCTCTCTATGTCTACATGTTCTACTTTACAATGACTGCTCTGTCCATTAAAGAGCTGTAAACAGAGGGCTAGGACTAAAAATTTGCGTGTACAACTCCAAAACTGAAGCTAAATGAGATGTCAGCTAAGAAACATCTTATAGAATGACTCAGCTACAAGAAGCTGCAGAAAGAAGTTAGTTATTTCTAAACTTCAATTAGCCAATAAGGCACAATATAAAACTGTTATCCCTCAACTCCAACTTACTTTCTTTTTTAAACAACTGGAGCCGAAGAACTTGTAAAGCTATTAATAAACATACATGCCTTTATGTAGATCCTTTTATCCTCTCAGTGGGACACCCAACAGAGGGCAACATCTCATATTTATACACAGGGAGCATAACACACCATTACATATCCTAATGAACAACTCCTACTCCTTGCTTTTTCCCAGAAATAAAAGTCTGCAGGGAAAATGTGGCAGAAAGCCAGGCTTCCAGTCTTCAAAAACATTCTCTTTTCAGATGTGTATAGTTGGATAAGAACTTGCTCCAGCTTTTGTTGAATCTGGGAACTTCAAATACATTCAATACATGCATATTCAAAATAAGTAGTTTATTCTCTGACTTTGAACTACAGAAATGTATGTCAATCCCTGCTGCATCTGTATTTGTTTTGAATGCAGACCAAATTCTCCAACAGTGAGTGCAACCAGAGTGATTCATTGGTTCACGCACCAGTTGTGTCCAGTTCACCTTGAGGGATTCTAAAATAAGTTAATCTACCTGGAAGGTGTTTACCTACTCACTATCAGAGTCTACAAAAGAGATATGGAACTGCCTGAATGAATCCACCGTGCGTACAAAGGCTGTTGGTTTCCCAGGAATAATGCAACATGCAGGGCTCTGATGGAATGCTGAGAGACCTTCTGTGTTCCCTGCAGCAGCAATTTGTTTAATTTCGATAAGAAGTTATGCGAAGATTAAAACCTGAGAGAGTGCATTAAGTGACAGCAAGGTGTTGTTCTTAAATCATTAAGAGACTTCTACTCATCCACTGCAAGTTGCAACTATTCAGCTGAGATCTAGTGACTCATCGATGTGGAGATTCCACATCAGCTATGGTCTCAAGTAAAACAGATTTATCTAAGCCAACATTTGTTTCAGATCCCTTACACTAGAAAAAAACTAAGAAGCCTAGGTCGTGTGGTAATAAAATTCTGCTATTTGTTGGGCCTTCTAAATGCAGTTCTTCCACAGAGTGTTTTTTGAAAGTTTTCCACAGCAAAACTACAGTTTCTATTCTACACTGAGTCTAAAAAAATAAGCAACCAGTCTAAAATTTATTTTATTTCTTTAAAACCTCTCTTTGCCACTGTACACAATAAAACTATTTTGGCAATCTCTCCCTATTTTCCTTTTCTTTTCTGTGCCTTCTTAAATCAGGAGGCACTATGCAGAAAAAAACAAGAGCATAAGACACACAACTTAGACTCTCCCCAATATGGCATAAGCTTTGAAAAGTTTCAGGATAGAAAACAAAAAATACCTCAGAAAAAAGAAAACCAACAACAACTTATAAAACTCTACAGCATCTATTCCTTTCATTCAATGGCCAATAGGATAAATAAAAAACGTTAGGAATGTTTTCTCGTATTATGTTCTTTAACAATATAGTTATATACATTTAATATATTTCTTCAAATTCTGTTATAAAAATACTTTTTTGTTAAATATTACCACATTCTAGTTACAAAACTATAGTTTAATTTCATTTTTTATATAAGACTTCCATTTTTCAGCCATTCTGACTCATTTTTTTCCAGGTAGCCTTCTATTTTCTAAGATCAACCACTATTCTGGCTGGTTGCATTTACATTCCTCTGCAGAATCATCACATTTGACTAAAAAAGCACTTAAAGGTTAACTCTCCAGTATTGTGATGATCAGCTTAAGAAGTATCATCCTCAAACCATCAATTAAATTTTACTGTGTGTCTGGAGCATGGTAGCTAGTTCTCTTTGGTCACACCAATATAGTTAATCTATATAGCAACTACAGACCACAGGTCTTCTGTTACAAGACACTAGATGTGTGAGTCATTCCAGCCTGCATATGACAGTGTGACCCTTTGCCAGTTTTTGCTCGAAAGGCTGTGAGTTGGTATGGCCCCGATGTTGTTGTCTGGCTTGGTTTCTCACAGCATACAAAAATCGGCAGTGTAGTCTTAAATCTGAGTTACCTGGTGAATGCTATAGAAAGAATAATAATCAGATACAAAAATTTGGCAGGAAAAAAGTAAAAAACATCCTGCAACTCCTTCCACTGGTATTGAAACAGCCAGTTTTTCAGCAGCAACACTTAACAGCATGAAGAATACCAGATCTGCACCTTACAAAAGGTGGGGACAGTTAATAACGATCTGTTACCTGGCAGCAGAAAAGCCCAGGGGACAGCTCAACAAGCAAAGGGCTCCCCAGATGAGACATGGACATCTTAGTGTTCATCTGATGTGATCCACTGAAGTAAATGAATGCTCCTGTAAACAAAAATCAAAGAAATAAGAAATATGTTATGTTCCAAAGGCAATTAACTGCCTCAGAGAAGTAACTATGTGTTCTATGAGGCACATAAAGCTTATTCTTAAATGTAAAACAAACAAAACATCTTTGATGTCAGTTCAGTCTGTGCATAATGAGGAGGGTCTTGTAATAGGCTGCAACAACCAATGCCTATGTAGGCAAAGACAAAATAGAATTGCTAAACAGTCCTGCCTCTTTCCTCTACCGTAAAATTAATAGGACTGAATCCAAAGGTGAGGAAAGAAGGGGGAAGGAAAAAAGGATATTTGAGCAGCCATTAAGGCCACAGTGTCATTGGTGCCTGCAAGCACTTCAGCTTGAGGAGGTAAAGACAGAGCCCTGCAAAGGGAGTTCAGATGTTGTTTCTGTGAGGGCATTACTGTGCAGACTCACTGGATGTATGCCATTTTTGGGAAAAACCTTAAGACCTCCATCATCAAAGCACTGTAAGTACTTCCCATCACCTCTGCACAGGCCAGGGAGAGGAAAGGAACTGCAGGAGCTGCAACACAGAGCAACCTGGAAACCAAACAGCATAGACCTCAGCTGGGATCCCTAAAGGACACATCTTAATTGGCTTAAATAATGGTTGAAATAGAATTTAGAAAAAAAAATAATTTCCTTCAGGGTACAGTGTTCACTGTCAGCATAGCCCAGCCAGTTTTAAGCATGCTAACAATGTTGCAAGACCATGGGAGCCAATGGAAAAGCTATGTTTTCTCATGGGGTCCACAGACTTGACATTGTTGTCTGTGCTAGATGGGATGAAAGCTTAATTAAAGATCTAATCTAAACTCTGGCAAATGAGCTGCCTTTAGATTTGAACTACAGCAGATGTGCTTCAAACAAAGGTAGGGAAAGATAAACATCTTCAAGAGGCCCTAAAGCAGCATGTTTTGAATGCCGTCAGTGCTGCCTTCACTGAATAGTGACTTTTTCATGAACGTCTATGCAAAACAACACTAAAGGCTCAGTCTTGTTTGCGCATTGATATTACACATATTGCCTTACATCTTGGAAAATCAGCTATTGTGCTGCCACAGTCATACTCCTTAGCCATTTATTTCCCATGGATACATAATGAAGCAGAGGGTTAAGTCCAGCCCCGCTTGAATAATCACATCACTTGAGCAAGGCTGGCACAAAGAGGTGACGTTACAGCTCTCTGTACAAACCAGCGTGCTGCTGTCCACGGCACGAGGGAAGCTACCCTCATCGGAATGCAAGAGTACTTCAAAGGATCCTTTTTTAATTTGCAGCTGAGGCTCTACAGTAGCCTTGTTAAGATCTTCATTAATCAAAATTTACTGCTGCCCTCCCTTGGAGAGAAGAGAGATGTACACTGCTGTACCGGGGCAAATGTTGCAACCTGAAGGACCTTGATCTAATGTTGGCAAGAGCTTGCTCAAATTCTGGAAGCCTAATTCTAAAGTTGTAATGTGGCTGCAGCAGGCACAGTGATAGATGGGTAAAAAACCACATCAGAAAGACCTTTGCACTAGCTTATATGGTGAATGCATCATTACTGAGCTTGCGAGGTGCTGCATGGTAACCTCAGGATGGGCTTGAGGCTTCAACTCGCAGCAACATATAAAGATGTGAACCTAACTTGTAATGATTCCGGTATCACAGCAGCTCAAGTGAAGCACCACATAGTTTCATATGGGCTAATTTAACATGCTGCTTAGAGCAGATGTTTCTACCAGCAGCCTTTGTTATTACCACATTACACCTCAAGTTTCAGCAGCTCCTCAAATAACACATATGGGAAAGACACAGGTGTATCAGTGCCCTTCTCTGGAGCTGCGGGAGTTCAGAAGTGTGACATAGTAACGTTTGCAAACAATACAGTGACACAGATCAAATATCACTCTAGGGAGACAATAAAATGAAATATCAAAGTTGTTGAGACAGTGAATAACAACTTTGGTGCATTTCATCACTTGGGAACCAAAGAAAAAAAAAAAGGCATATAATTATGCAGTTAGAATTATTATATGGCGTGCTCACACCCCACTAGCATTTACTCAGGTGAATTTTAATCATGGAATTCCTCTAATTTGAGTGCTTGAGGTAGAACACTGAATATTTCACATTCCTCTAATGTGAACATACGAGAGAAGTGCAGAGCTCTGGCTGTAAGATGATATACATCATTAAAAAAAAATAGCTTAAGGGGATATTGAACTGCACACACAGATTTTAAAATAATCAAATGTCCACTGGAAGCAGTGTAATAGATGCATTTTAAATAACTGAAGTAACAAATATTATAACAGTATTATTTGACAGTGACAAACACACTAGGCAGTTTTAGTTTTATGTATTATGCTGTAATAACATTTTCATTTTGGAAAAATACTTTAAAGCAACCCTCTACTGGAATAAACTTTTTCCAGATGAATGCATTTTATAACAACTATGGGCTGAAGGAAGAACAAAAGATATTACATTCACTGTATTTTTCCCCAGACAAAACTAATTCATTGACCTACACACTGCAAAAAGCTACAGTCATATTTTGTCCAAATAATATTTTCAAGAATGGCCTTGTGTGAATATTTGGTACAAATATGCTTACGATATACATAAACCAAGTTAGTTATGTCAGTTCAAAGGTCAGTATCTCAAAAAGATAAGGCTGCAGGAAGTCTCATATTTCATTGGTTGTCCCAGCAAAAAAATGAAGGTTACAAAGGCATAGTAACCAAATCACATCTAAAAGAAGAGCATCTCCAAAAGACAAGCTTTCTGTAATGTTACCTATATTAAATGTGTACTATGTAGCATCCATTTCAAATCAGATTTTGTTATCAGTCTGATAGCAATTACAAGCACAAATACTCAACCCATAATAAAATAAATCTCTCTGTGTCCAATATTAGTTTTATTACCTCTGCCAGGGAGTATCCTGTTGTGGGGACCCTGTTCCTTCATTATGCTCCAGTCAGCATCACCTAGGCTTAGTGGCTTCCATCCACAGAGGTTAGTCTCGAAATCACATGTAGTGTAATTAGCTGTTGTAAGAAGAACGACAATAAGAGATCCTTAAATTTAATTTAATACAAGAGTTTAATAAGAAAGTGATGGTTGGTTTGTACTCGGGTGTACAGAAGCTCTTAAAGAATCACTGGTATGATTCACTGAAATCCAGATTATTCAGATGGACAAAAAGTTCTAGAATATAGGTAGCAGGTCAGGCAGGTGCTTTGCAACCAAACTCAGAATCATCAGAATACAGAAGGAAATCCACTATGAGAAAGTAAACTGTATGTACAGAGACCTGTACATTGGCTGCTGATAGATTATGCAAGTAATATTATATATTATTTTTAATGGGTGAATTTTACTGGAAATTTAATTATGAATGCATGGAAAAAAATAAAATTTATTTAGTTCTTTAAGTACAATGAAAGAAAAGATGAATTAAGCTTCCACTGAATTTATTTTTGAAAATGAGATTTCTGAATTATTTAGGTATCCTAGAAATATTTACTGCAAGACCATTTTCTCCATTGGTATGGATTAGACCAACTTAAACTGTATAACAACTCACATACTCTTTTGTTTCTTGAGTGAAACTAATTCTTTTGATAAGAAAATAGTATTATCTAAAAGTTTTCTTTCCTACTCCAGAACATTTTCACAAAGAGCTACACTTAAATCTTTGGGTTACCTATCACAATTGTAAAAATTGATTCTGAACTATACCTGGCACTTTCCAAACTTCATTGCACATTTTCTTATCAGCCTCAGACATGATTATACATATTACTCCAATTTCCAGATTGTAAAAAACCCAAAATTAAAATAAGTGCACCTTTGTTGAAACACCATGGTAGTAAAGCTACCAGTAAATGCTGGTAAATGCCCAGCCACATTTTCAAACTTTATTCAAATCTGAACACAATTATAAAGGTAGGAAGAATGTTCATGGTAGTGTACTTCTGATTTTTTTTTNCTGGAAGTGACACTTCATTTTTAAAAGTATTAATACATTAGCGAACAGCTAGGCTATAAATGTGAGATAACCCTATTGTCCAAGATAATGGTTTCACTTTAATTTTATTCCTACTTAATTCTTAAAACTTAAGGGATGCTTGTAAATGTTTGATCAAGCTTGAAAATAAAATTCTGTGCTTTGGCTGAAACCCAAATCCAAGTAAGACAGTTTTTCTTAGTTATTTTTTCATTTCTCAAGCATTAATAATCTCAAAAAAATGCTCCTTTCCCATCAAAATAATATGCAGTTTTTATTATCCACTTTTTTCTACATTTTTCCTTGAACCTTCAAGAGATTACAGGTAAAGTTTCACTATCTATAGATTGAAAATAAGAGACTGCACAACCTATATATTTTGAGGACTCATACCGCAGTTATGTAAGTTAGACAGTAAAGCATATTTCTGGTATAATATGTCCTTTTCTACTGCAATTCTTACCATCAGAGGTAAGAGGTTGTTTTTATTTCAGTGGGAAGAATTCATTGGATTCAAACTGCAGAGATTTCCCACATTCTGAAAGCAAAACAAGTTAATTCTCATGTTTGGACATTCTTCTATTTATAATTCAGAAAAACAAATGACAATTAAAAATAAATCAACAGCCTGCATTCATTTTAATAAAAAGCCAAGTGTGAAAAATATTTATTTTTTCATATGGGTATACCAGCATATCTCAACTTGTCAAAGAGTATTACACTAGTTCTGCAAAAACAATGACTCCAGCATGTAACCAGGAGAAAAAAATATTCCCCAAAACACATCTCCTTGAATTTCAAGAAATAAGTGTGCGGGGCGACGAGGGAAGACGCGAACAATCAATATGATTGATAATGCAGACTTCATTTATTAGTCGTTAACAGGCTATATTTATACAAGCACTTCATTGCTTAAGCACACTTGTCCATTAATCATTGGCTTATTGCTAAAGGCCACATTTTACTAATCCAACCCCTTATGGTTATGGCTGCATGCTACATCCTCATTCCTTCAACTACAAACATCTTGTTATTGTACCACTCTCAGGCTCAAGGTTATACTGACCTTGCCTGTTCCAGTGAGAACAGCTGCTGAGCTTAACATTTGGACTCAGAAACCATCTCCTCCACGGGTACGTGGCCCTTATCCTTTAACCGTTTCCCAACATAAGTGGAACTTAATAAAGTCATAAAATACACTAGAAATATTTTTTGATTAATAATAAGAAATTTTCCACATTTGGTCTTGGGTTTTGTTTTTTTTTTTTTTTTTTTTTTTTTTTTTTTTAAA
>VXBJ01003722.1:76970-114505 GCA_013400055.1 Nycticryphes semicollaris
AAAAAAAAAATGGTTAAATGGAAATGTTGACTAGCTTACTCTGCCTTTCCCAGCTCCACTTGATCCTCTTGGGCTGGTTTACCAGTCAGTTAAGATTGCTTCAACTTTGATAGCCTGTACCCGGATGAAGCTTTTCATTCCTATTCTGGCATCTAAATCAAATGAACACAACTGAGGACAACAACTCGTCGCTCCATCAGGTTGCTGTTTCCTCAACTAATAGTATTGAGGAGGGCTGCTACCCTTGCTCAGTGTGGCAGCACACAAGCTCCTACAGAATTCAGGCTACAAACTATCTACATGATAAGCAATCAAAGCACTTCTGCGTGATTGTGATTAGTTTTTCATTTATATTTTTGCATTTCTGGCTAACATTTAATGTCATTTTGGGAAAGGGGAGTGTTACGCACATACCTTCTTAATAACTATATGTGCCCATTCCCTACCAGTTTGTGATTAGTTTTATTTACCTAGAACTCCTTAAAGGATTCATGCAAAAAGATCACAGATGGCCACAGGTCATCCAGCTTGACCTTCCATACGTCATTAGATATATGAATATATTTAAACAGCCTGCCTAGTCCCTTAGGTGAGACAGCCTCGACTCCTTCTGAAACTACTGTTACCTTGTTTAGGGTTAAGAAACCGGTGGTGTGAAGAGAATCTCACATCAACTACAGGTCTGCAGAGGGTGCAAACTATTACTCTGAGTTAACCACTCTGGTGAACCACAAAGACAATGCTACCCAGTGTTCATAAGCAACAAAAAGCTCTGCAAATAATATGAGCATAGCTTCTTTTTCTCCATGTACACATACAAGACTGATGGACAGATGCTGACAGTTCCAGACAATTTATGTGTCACAAGAACAGATAAATGTGTAGTCAAAAAAATGTTTCAGACTAAGAGGATTGGTAATAAAAGGATTTGCATAGGTCTTCTTAGAAGGTTTCAATGATTTGCAATTGTAAATTGCTATATTGTAAATGCAATTCAGTAAAAAGTATTCAGCTTTAAAAATATACAACTTCCTTATTCTACATTTTTTTATACATAAATTACACAAATCCTATGAAAAGCTGTGAATATTTAAGATAATACTAGAGATGCAGAATTAAAACCAGATGAGTTAAAGACAGATGTTTTAAGGAAGTTTCTAATTAAGTTAAATAGAAGGTGATGTTCTTTCAGAGACAGCTCTAGGAAGTCCCACCCCACAATCATTTTGAATCTGTGTGAATGCTGATGAGTAGGCAATTTCCAGAAACACTACTGTATCAAAGTGTGATATCACTTGAAAATAGCAAATGCTTTTGAAACTTCTTGCCAAGTTGCTAAGATTGCTAGCTACTGATTCATTTGTGATGTTTTTATAAGTAATGTGCATGTTACATATGAATAATGTATAATAATAAATATAGTGCATTAAATATTTGTTATTGGGCATGTATTAAACGTACCTAATAGCAGGAAAAAAAGAAAAGACAGAAGTAAAGGATGATTATTCTTTTAGGTTTCTTTTGTTCAAGACTGCAGAAAATGTCAGAAAGATTAATTTACTAAGCCAACCAAACTGCTGAAAAGCTACCTTCCACCTTTAGTGGTCCTCTTTCCTGAAAAGGAGTGTATGAAATATCCAAGACAGTATTAGCCATTTAAAATAGGCCAACTTTAAAAACATTTATTATTATTTTAAAGACAGCTGTCTTTTTCTTCCCTTCTTTTAGCCAGAGAAACATGCAACTAATATGCATTACTTATATTTTAGAAAAGCACCTCTTTTCACCCG
This sequence comes from Nycticryphes semicollaris, assembly GCA_013400055.1. NCBI lineage: Eukaryota > Metazoa > Chordata > Aves > Charadriiformes > Rostratulidae > Nycticryphes > Nycticryphes semicollaris. The sequence continues at coordinate 78,761 of VXBJ01003722.1, forward strand.
TTATTGAGAGGATGAGTATACTTTTGTGCACTGCTCCAACAAAATGATACGTCCTCTACCTGCAAATGCCTCAACACAGAGTGAAGCACATGATCTCTGTGTCTCGGGTTTAACTGAGTGTGGTATTTTGTTTAAATTGAAGTATACTAAGAATTAGTGGAGAATAAGTGCTATCTGGTAAACCAAAGGTAACTGCAGGGGCAGCAGCAGACAGTGAAGCACTTGCGCAACCTATTGAAGAGGGTTTTGCCCTGGCTGGACCTCCTGTCAGTCCTTGCCCTAGCACCCTATTTCTGGAGGAGCTAAAAAGGATAGTTGAGATGGACAGGCGATTCTCACTTTTCTTTCTTCTGCTCACTCTCCAGTTTTTCTAACCCATCCACATGGGCATGACTGAAACAATATTCTCAAGAGTGAGTCCTACTGTCTTTTTTCTTTAACTGTAAAATACTGACTATATTTAGGTTATTTTGTCTTTCAGCTACACAATGCCAATGTCCAGTCTCTGAGGCACAAGAGTAAAAATGAAATAAAGTGTAATTCATTGCATGCAAAAAGTAATTGCTTGTAAGTGTTTAGAGTTATCTTTATTTTTGCTTTGTGTAGCACTAAACAGCTATGCTTCAACTGGGACAATTATTTTTCATACTCTTTTTAAATCTTAAAATTATTCTTCTATCTTCCCAGTTATGATTCATAATTCTCTCACATTGTTATCAAAGTGGGAACAGAAAATTGGTGAGAAATAAATTTATTCCAATTTATAAAGTACTGTTCACTTTCATTCCATCCTTCTTCCGAAGGAGTACAAGACAATTTTCTTCGCTCCTACCAGCACTCATACAGAGCCAGCAGCATAGGGTCAAGTCTTGTAAAAACGAAAAACAGATGTCAGAGGGATCCCCTGTAGACTTTAATGTTGGCTTAGACTCCACCCAGAGATAAAACAGTATAAATCTTCCTATTTAAAATGTAATTTCAACATTTGTAGATATTACCGATTTTGGAGATGTCTCCTGCATGGCTTTTTAAGTTATTGAAGAGATGAAAGTTTCAGACTGTGAGTTAAAAAAACTCAGTCACAAACAATTCCTAAAATCTTCTCATAAAATTTGAAAATAAAATGTGTCCTTTATCCTGAGTGACACTAAAAATATTAATTTCCAAATCCCAGAGGATATATAATTACCAGAGGGTAATATATAAATCCCAGAGTGTATATAATTACCAATATATGAAAGATGTGCATGATTTTCACCTATAACACACATTACTACCGCAGTCAAACATACATATAGATGTATGCTGTATAATAATTTTAGAAAGAACAAGGTCCCTAAAACTACTTTCACATGGAGCTCTAAAACATTTCAGAACTATTAGAGACATCTTCCATAATTTTAATTATTTTTTCTCTTTAATGACAAGTTGAAACTATGGCTTCTAAGCAAAGTTACCTTTAAATCAAAATATCATGACAAACATATAGCTCCTGAATGGTAGCTGATATCCACAGTGATTTGAATCACCATTCAAATATCATGTCACTTTAATGACTTTTCTGACAATAACTCATAGACAATCTAAATTAGAAAAGCGTTCAAACAACAAAGCCCAAAGCAGATTTCAGTCCCTCTCAGATTAGGGAAGCAGATGTTATAAATGTTGTAGGTAGGGAATACATTTAAGAGAAAAATACCAAAATGGTGCATTCCTGTAGACACTCAAATTACTGTCTGGATTCAAAACATATTGGTGAGTCCAGACAGAGAAACAGAAAACAATGAAAAGAAGAAAATGGTATGAATATTGTCACTAACCTGTACATCGATAAATATCCTGGTAAAAAGAAGCCATATAAACAATAAGTTTTTTAGACATTTCTTGGATAGACCTATTAGGTTTCACAATACTCTTCAGCACAGTGTCCTTTCTAAAGCAATGCACTTACAGCAGGCTGCTGGATCTTCATTGCTGCCGTCAGAACAATCTGGGAGAGAATCACAGGCTGATCCAGGCTCCATGGGCTGCCCATCAGCGCAGGTGAATTCTTCTATGGAGCAGAAACCTGGTGTAGCATCCAAGAGCTGAATGCTATTCAAACATATGAAATCTGTCCTGCTTTGGAGTGTTCCTTTAAGCATAAGCTGTTATAACAATTAAAATATTTGCATTAACAGACAACAGAGAGAAACTGATTTATATCTGCATAAGACAGTAATGTCCCATGTGTAAATGGCACATTATAAAACTACTACAAATTTAAAATAAGAACCTGAAATTTTGTATGATTATCTCATGATTAAATTTCTGAAAAATTTCAGCTTAAATGGTTTAATGAATTCCAAGAATAAGGTTAAGTAGAAGCCTATCTTAAAGAAACTCCTAATCTCATAACCATTTGGTTAAAAAGTTGCAAAGCCTTTCTGATTTTAGAAGACTGACCAAAAATGTAACATCCTAAAGACTCCATCCACTGCTCTGAAGTCTCTTCAGAGCCTCCTTTTGCAGGTGTTCAATAGAAAAAAATTCAATTACATTCACAGGTGAATAAAATGGGTTAGGAACTGTCCTCAGACATGAATCACAACAGCGTAGATTAACAGCCAATATCTCTTTCAGCACTTAAGAGAAGACGACTGCATCCAGCCTATGCGGTGGGATTGGTCCCTGACTGCTGGTAACTCTTAAAAGTGTTCCAGGGAAGTTTAGTTTTCAAAAACTGAGTAAATGCCCTTTTTCACTCATACCTTTAATTTTTCTAGCTGTGTTGGTAGCTGTATATCCACTTTGACCCATTCACTCTTAGTCATGATGTTTGTTTCCCATAAGACATGTTCCTCCTGTAAAATGTAGAATATGATGTGATCAACCTAAATTTTATTTCTCAAAAAATTATCAAGCCCATTTTTTTGTCCTCAATCTTTTCATATTCTAGCCAAATGACCACTATATACAAAGTGGCTCTATGTGAGAGCTTTACATAGTCATGTGCAATCTTTGCACTGAACTCTATCGGAAAGTGGGGAAACAAGACATGTTTACTGTGATTAAACAGGCTAGTAATATAATTATCAGGAGTTAGCTTGGTAGAATTAAAGTGAATTAATATGTAAATTAAGCCATGTAGTTGCTGAATTTAACTGTTTCCATGGTGCTGAGGCCAGTATAAAAAAAAAGAAAAGAAAAGTAGCAATGTTAATTTCATACCCCTAAATAAAATCTTTTCAAGAATCAGCTCCAAAACAGAGCAAACCCAGAAAGACAGAAAAAAAAAAAATGCAAGAAAAGTTACTATAGGCTATACATACAAACAGACTTTCCATTACAAGTATCATTAGTGAGACCCCTTTTAGGATACTGTGTAAAGTACTGGTTGTACCTTTTCCACAAAGGATATTACAGAATTAGAGGTGTTTCAGAAAAATATGTGAAGCTGGAAAAAAGAAATGGAAACTCTAGTGTATGGAGAGAAATTGAAAGGATAAAATCAATTTACCTTACTGGAAATAAATAAAAAGGGATATGATAGATATGTGAAATGTTATCAATACTGTAGACAAGGACACTTATCTTTGTTCCTGTCTTGAGATATAAAAAAGAGGAGGAAGGTGCTGTCTACTGTTTGATAGACCACAAAGTCTGAGCCAGCAGAACAACACTGGTATGATTTGAGATGAATAGCCAATTACTTATGCTCTTTTCCTACCAAGGCTTCAACTCTTTAGACATATTATCAAAGCTGGAAGACTAAATCTCTATTTAATACATGTTCAAAGATTGGTTTTTGAAAACTGCAGGACAAGGCCAAGACAATACCCTAATTCCAAACACTGACTGACATAAGAGATAGGATTTGGATAAACCACTTAACATACTTGATTTCAGAAATAAAAATAAGGTTTTTTCAACTTGTTCATTCAAGTGATAGATATTCAACCAAAGTCTTTCAATGACAAGGACACTTGATTCTGTGTAAAACTTGCCCCATTTGGCTAAATAATTCAGCTTCCAAAGAAAATCTATTAATGTTATTAGCCTATTTTCTGTGCCAAAAGGCACAGAAAAGGAACCATACGTGGCAGGTTAAAAACAGCGTGTGGTCAAACATCTCCTTTTAGAAATACTTTAGTTAATGTATTCCCTCTCATGTACATATACAAATCCTTCAAACACATTTGTTTACCTTGTGGGAACACTCTACATTTGCTTTTTGATTGGATGCATCTGGATACTATGTTGTTCACATTCAATTAAGAACTTAGATGCCCATGACCATCTTCTCCCAAAATTATTTTAATAAAAATAGCTTGTAGCAGTAAACTTGGGTTTTTTGCATATGCCAGTATCCACACCCGTTAGTGCTGTTTTTTCACATTGAAAGCTGTATATCATCTCAGATGCAACAACTCTTTAAACTGGCTATTGTTCCATGAATCAGACATTACCCTCTGACTTTATACAGCTCTATTAAAATAATATTATTTCTCTTTCTCAAAATGTTTTCTCTGTAGTAACTTTCCTGTTTGTCAGATTTTTTCTACCTTTTCCATCTCCAAATAGGTTAACTTCTCTAGCACATTCCTTGTATCTTTAGTCTTCTTTTAAAACTTTGAATGTATTGCTTTTTCAGTATTTTTGCTCAAGATTTATTTCAGTGATGCAGGGGAGCAGTTGCTCAATACGCCTTCACTCTATTCCCCTTATTGCAATACATTACTATCTATAAACAATTTTTTGTAAAATGGGCAACAATTTTTTCTTTTTCCTGCAATGTTTTCTTCAAGACAACACTACTCAGATTTGAAGGATGGAAAAGACAATCATTACTTTTTTTTAATCAATTCCATTTATAAAGTACAATATTTTTAATTTTTTTTGTCATTTCTCTACAGATACGGATACATCACTGTTGTGCAACTGCACTCATCATTTTGTCTCAGCTACTCTTTTTTCAGAGACTAATTTGGAACAAATGATTGTTTGTTCTCCAAAACGATTAATGGATCACCTTTAACTTCTGCAGGGAGGTGCACTTGGTTGGTTTTTGCAAGTGCTTCTGCACGCTTACAGAAATTTTAGTGGATTAGGGTACACATATGTCTGCACATATAAATGTCAATTGGAATTACCTTTTATTTTTTAGTGTCCATCTGTTTTATAAGCCATACAAAATGCAAATACTAAGAAGATAAAGGAAGAAGGATAAGCCTATTACTTAATGGGAGGAATGAACAGGTAATTAACGGCAAACGATAGACTACAGGCAAAATTATCTTCTTTGGTTTCAGTTTTTGTTGAAAAGTTTCAAATTTATGAGAAAGTTAATAGCTAATACTGTTAATATTTATATTAATTATACCGGTAATATTGACAAATGCGAATGCAAACACAAACTGGAATAGAACAACAATATTATGAGTATATATAAATAAGAAGTACTGAAACTAGAAGGGAAACAGGAAGTTTTACGTAAAGATTACAGAATGGAAGGAATATGTTACTATCAACAACTAACTCTGAGAACCTGAGTAGAATGGGAAACCAGAGAACGGGGAGAACAAAAGATATCTACTAAGGGAAAAAACCAGACTGAAAGCTGACAACTCATAAAACACTGGAACAAATTGCTAACAATAATCTTGTAAATAGTTAGACAATTAGACAGTGAGAAACTTACATTAGCTACTTATGACAAGAGCAAGTCACATCACTTTTTTTAATCAAAAACAGAGTTGAAAAAGTAGAAATTACTTTACTTTTCAAAGGATTTTAACATAATGTCATAGGACACTTTAAGTAAATTAAGGAGATTTGGTACAGATGGAATTAGTGTAAAATGGGTCTACAAATAAGAGCGGGACCTTATTTAAGAGGGGAGTTGTCAATATTTTTCTATCAAACTAAAAGAAACTGATAATAGGGCTCTGCATAGGTCTGATTCCAGGGCCTGGCATAATTGTAGTGCTGACTAACTGAATAGTGGAATGAAAAATAAAATTTTTAAAAAAATATGGGTAACACTAAATTGTGAAGAATTACAAGCACTCTCAAGGACATCATTAGAATGTGAAATAATCTTAGTATACAAAAAACAGTTTCAAACCAATAACACACGTTCAAAGACATTAATCACAGTCAGGAAAGTCAAAGTAAATGCTCAAATGCAGTAGAATTGAATGAGGAGCAATTTTGCTAAACCAGATATAAAACAGGAAAAATTCTGCAGATTATCACAGACTGCAAGTTAAATATAAGTCAAAACCAGTTTACTGTTAACAATAAGAGTCTATTTCCCATATCTTTCTTTGTAACCAAGAGCAATTTAAATTCCTTGTCTTCCAATAGGTGTCATGGTGTCAACATTAGAAATTATGTTCACTCATCTTTGGCCTCTCTGTGGAAAGGGTGAGGAAGGCTAAGGATACTTTTGCAACATCTATGGTGCTTATCCTCCAAGAACTGTACTGAGAACTTTGCATTATATGTAATCCAGTCTGCTTTTGCATCAGGCCTGTTGGTACTGGCACGTAGAGTTATTCAGAGATAAGAGGTTCTGACCAACAAATATAGTAAAAAGGGGGAGCAGGGAAACTGCATAGTAGTGGACTGTGAAATTGAGAGGTTGTTTTGAATTACAGCCTCCAGGACAGCATCTCCATTGTCTTCCAGGGTCAGAAGGGTCAGAATCAGCACTTGGCTGTCACTTCTCTTTTTCTGTATTTGGTTAGATCTGAGTCTTCATAAACAACATTTCAGTACCAAAATGTGTAATAGCCACACCTCCATTTCAGTTTAAGAAGTCTTAAATATGAGTTCTGTTAATGTTAAATATCAGTTCCTATCAGCTTTAAATAAGTCTATTTGCAATAAATATATTTCTGACTGAAGGAGAAATTCATTAAGTAATACATCAAAGGCTAAGAAAAACTATGGAAACAGTAGACTGAACTGTTGTAATAACTGCCAAAAAATTCTACTAATGCATATGTAAGGAACTGCTTAACAATTAATTAAATTTAGGCGCCCAAATCTATGGGAGCTCAAATGCCAGTTTTCTCATGGTTTTAGCTCACAAGATTTTCTCTATTTCCAGGGAAAGAAAACTCTTAAATTAGATCTATTGTTGCTATTTAGGTGAACGATAGAAATCAGTATTCCTATTCTGCCACAAGGTTGCCATAGGCATCATACCTGAGAAATTATTGACAAGTACTATGGCACAAATCTCCATGCATTCTGACCAGAAGACTGATAATGTTACAATTCCCTGATATATTAACAGGTGATAGAAAAATACAACTATTACCTTTTATAAATGAAAAATGAGTACTTGAAAACATAATGGGAAAGAAATAAGGTAGTTTCATTACCTGTTCCTATATTTAGGCCCCTTGATAGTGTTATACCTCAGGGTTGGTTGTTTTTTTAATCTTATTTTTGTGAATGAAGTGGATCTGTCTTTTTAAATACTTGCATTGTTGGGTGAAACTAATTGAACTCCAACATCAAGATATGACAGCCATTCATTTAATGAGACTAGCTGTACTACTCTTGCTTTCATTAAGTAGCAGTAGAATAGCATCAATATTAAGTTATTGAACGAGACTTTTAAAAGGGAACATTTTAACTGCAGAAAGCCTTCACAGGATGAGGGAAGTAAGAAAAATGGAAATAGTTATCATTGTTCAACAGGCATTTGTTCTTCAGTTTGACATGGCTATTTTATCTAATAATAGACAGAAGAAAGGGAAATTGCTGCTCTGAAACATGGGCAAAGCAAATCAGGTGGCTAAAAAAGAGTTTTCCAGACATTCTGAGCCACCAACTTTCCTTTTTTTCTGTCTCCACGCAGAAAAGCATTTATTTTCCCATTCCAGAGTAGGAAGGAGGCTAGAAAAGCTTTTACTACAGATTTTTTTTTTTACCGTGAAACCCCCAAATTATTTAATTCTGTAACAGCTGTAGTCTTATTGTAGAACATTCACCCATCAAATTAGTTTATAGCTGAGATGGCAAATACCCAGGTTTTACAATTGCATACATCAGTGGAATGATACCAAGTTGCAGTTTTGCACTAATTTAGGGTGCAGGCATACTTCCCTGCACTTTGGCTGCTAATAGCTGGGCTGCCTATTTTTAGACTCTGAAAATGAATGCATGTTTTTTCTTACCTGATTATTGAACAGTACCGCCTTGAGAACGCTGCTATCTGCCAGGGAGTAATGAAACTGAAAGCGGCAGTTCTTGCTGGAGCAAGTACACATTGAGTTAAGAGAAGCGATTTTGTACAATGCACTGACATCAACTTCTAACCACTCAAAATGGCCTGAAAAAAAAATAAAATTAAAAAGTGCAATTTTTCACAAGACATATATTTTTTCTGAGTCTATGAAAATAAGGACTCTTTTCCTGTAATTAAAGCATGAGATCATCTCAAAAATGGAAACTGATTGTCATGCTGATGATGTGATTTGCATGTCGTCTAAGTGTTTCCTATTAAAAAGGTAGATATTTATCTTCATTTGACTCACAGATAGCCCCAGCAACCAAGAATTACATTAGCTGATCTTGAGGTGTTACTTTGCATGTTAAAACCTGCAAGTCATCCCAACAGCAACTCAACCTCCTTACATTTACCACAATTCAATACCTACTCACAAATTTAATTGGAAACTTGGCTTTCTTCCTTTTTCCACTATGGAAAAACATTCCAGGAAATATGGTTTTTTTAATGTTTGGTTTACAGTAATACTTATGTAGACTCTTCAGAATTAAAAATAACATGGCATAGGGTGGGGGAGGGAGGTGAGAAGGGGAAGAGGAATGTTCTGCGTTACTGCTACATGAGGCAGTAGCGTTTCCACCATGTAATCAAGGTCTTTACTTCCCAGCCAGAATTTGTACACCAAAATGTTGGAAGCATATTATCTTTCCATCTGAAGGAGAAAAGCAATTTCTGCTCTTCTTAACCTACTGCCCCTTATAAAAGCATTCCTACAGAGATTGAAGAATATTCCATCACTTCAGCAATACCTTATATTTGTCAGAAATAAAAAGACTAAATAATTTTTACCAAATATATCATGTCTTTTTTTCCTCCCTCCTAAGTCACTGAATATTTTGCTGCTTTCTGAAGCAGCTATTAAAATAATAAACAAGGATTGATTAAAGGTCTTAAGTGCACTGTTTCTGTGTTTATGTCTCTAAACACAACTTATCTCAAATGTGTTACACAGTTTGTTTCAAGCTGATGGGATAAAATGTCATTTCACAAGGAAAATGTTCAATTTTTATAAGGGACGGCACTCTTTTCCTTCTATTGCCAGTTTACTCTCTTCATTACACAACATTTTGCACTGAAATATGTGATTGTAATTTCATGCCACAGTGACTAACCTTGGTATAAGGAAACATTACAGATTTAACCCATCATTCTGTTTTAGAGATCAACAAAGCATTTCCACTTCTATGGTTACTGCCTTGTGAAGAAGATAAATATGCATCAACATTAGAATTTACACTATCAGTTCTTCATCTAACTTCAGAGTTCTCTTATACCATTATAAAATCAACCAATTTCATTTTCTGAGCCAAATGATAAGTAACATTCCTTTCCTTCTTTCAGTTTAAATTCCTGAACCTTTATAAACGGGGCAAAGTGGAGCTGACATGATTTTTAGATAAGAAAGCAAGTGAACAACACTAGATAAACAAAAGCTCCATGAAACATCCAGAATGATCGTGTGCCCAGAAGGGATACTGATGTTATTCATACGTTTTATGCAAGTATTGTGAATGCTTCTAAGACAATTTAGGTCTACTTTCAGAAATTAAGATTCCACTTACTCCTATCTTGAAAAGATTGATTCTTTTATTATTTTGTTCTTCTCTGTAGCCTGTAAAAATAGAACCATGCCAGTTTAACTGAACTGGCAGTAAACTATGCTACTCTATTTGTTTCCCCACTTCCAGGGATTTTTTATTGTTATTATTACCTTTGAACAACAACTATTGAGTAGCTTTCTAAACATTAGTGTCAATAGAAAGGTTTTCCTTTAATTTGTTACAAACTTCACTGCTCTTCCCTAAGGTCTGAATTTCCCTCAGTTCAGTACACTGCATAGAATATTACTGTGTTTATGCTCTGACCTTCTTCCCATTCTCTTGAATTTCCATGACTTTCTGAAGTGCCAAACTTTCCCATCTTTTTAGAAGTAGAGCAGGAAATCCAGAAAAGCAACTTAATTCTGGCCAATGTGGTAGTAGAGTTATCAAGTCAGAGATGTGTGTGTTTATGGCAAGAGATGCAAGATTTATTGCCAGGACAAAGAATGTAGACTTTAACATCTTTCCACAAATCCTTTTATTTTCCCCATGTGTGCCTATTCAGGTTTCAGATTGATGGTCTTGTTTCTTTCAGCTTTGAAGAAAAAAAAATTTCTGTTGTAAGCAAAATCCTGGAGTGGTGTGGAAAGATCAGCCACTTACAGCTACGGAACCCAAGAAGAATTCAAGCTCATAATTTACTCCTGGTTTAGCCCAGTGTCTTCCTAGTGCTCAGGTGGGCTATTGAACCTGCCCATATCCTAAAACATTGAATACTCAAAGCCTATAAATATTTTGCTGTTTGGCTCCATCTTAACCATTTCGTGACTCAAATCTTTTCTTACTCCTTCTCCTTTAATTCATGGTTTTTTATTTCACTAAGTACACAAATTTGAATCTGTGTTACTAGTTTTAGAGTAACGACTGAGCCTTCAGTTAAAACTGAACCACAGAGTGGGACCCTTTCTTCTCTAGCAAGTTCTTTTCCCCAGCAGAGAACTGTTCAGTCTCTGAACTAGTTGCCTGCCACCTTCCCACTCAGCCATTTCGAGGAAAGAGGAGGTCAAATTTGAACTGACACTGTTTCTACTCTTTGGAGATGATTTTCCATGAACACTCAAGTCATAGGTGAAATATTGAAAAAGAAAAAAGCCAAAAAGAGTAATGTAATAGAAACACATTATCTAATGATTTGGCTGTTTTTTCATGTTTAAATATGAGTGATTTTTATAATTAGTTCTCAGAAATGTTGGGTTTAAAAGCTATGGAGCTTCCTTTGTTTTCTTTTTACATCTCATAATCTTTGTTTTTACTATGCAGAGAATAGGTTTCATTAGTTCCTTATTAAAGAAGTGTTACCCCAGATGTAGAAAACTAGATTAATCCAATGTAAGAATGAACCGCAAAAACTACACAGCAATCTGGAAATATCAATGAAGAAAAAACCAACAACACCAAAGTATTTTTTGAACATTATTGCAGAGGATTATAAAACCTCCATAAGAACTTTTGACACTAGAGAAATTAAGAGGAAAAGTTACAGAGAATGTGTCTGCAATACAACACTGGAAAAAAGAAGCAATAAAAGAACAAAGAAAAAGATTCCACCCAGAAGAGGAAGTATTTTATGAAGTTCAAGAATACCGGAAAAGGGAGATTATTCAAAGCTTATAAGCAATGCTTTCTTTATAAATATGATTGTCTAGACCTCTGGTTTATAATTTAGTTTCATACCTCTCTTCTTGCAAGCTTTGATCAAAATCAGAAAGTAAAGCTTAGTCAAGCTCTATTTGCATTGTAAGTATGAACCCTCAAGCATGGTATTTTTGCAGTTTGCATGCCATTTCTTTAGTTTTTAGCATTTTAGTTAATATTCAACCTCTTAATTTATGCTTCCAAAAATTTGCGTGAATAGAAATATTGAATGTATTGAGGTGAGCAATTGTATTTCAAATTTTTCAATATTTTCCAATATTAAATTATGTGTTGTCTTGACACTTATTTCTTCTCACATTTTTTTATTCTCCTTTACAACATGGAAGCACAACAAAGTGCTTCCATGCCGTTGTTTGTGATATATTTTCAGCCTACTCAGCTACCTGTGCATATTTATACAATAATGCCCAAGAACTTATACAAGCGACGTTTCAAAATGTGTTCTGTTTCAATAGACTTTGCTTGACTGGTAATATGGTCTTGTAAAAGACACCTACAGAATTACAGTATCTTTTCTATTAACACAATATTGCCATAAAAAGGAAATCCATACATGTTGCAGTATCATGTTAAGATATGGCACTGATACAACACCTTCAGGGAGATTTTTAAACTAAAATCCAATTAAAAGTTTAATTTTTGATAGATATCCCAGTGGAAATTGAAATAGAATGTGATGTGGGTCTTTTTTTTTTTTAAAGCTAAAAAAAAAAAATATCTACTTCACTAATCTATATGCTCACCATCATACATAAATATCAGGATGTAAAAATTCATCTTAATAGAGTGCATACACTCATGCACTTCTGTTTGCTATTCCATTATATTTTAACTCAGAGTTACTGGAGTGTATTGAAATCCATGCTAAAATTAGTTTAGAAATCTTTCCAAAATGAAAACAACATATAAGCATTCATTCTGCTGCTTCAGTATTTCTGTGGGCTCAGAGTTTGAGCACTGATCTCCACACAATCAGTTCCTCAAAGCTACATTACAAATTATACTATTACAACTAGTGCTGCATAACCCCTATATGAAGGCAGTCTCAGTAGACAAGCCAAACACTTAGCTGACAAAGATATTCCATTTCACATCACAACATTTAGACATTTATATCCACTAAGATTTCAAAAACCTTTCCCATAAACCCATAGACAAGCACTACACAGTGACTTCAAAAACAAGCCCTGTTTTTAAGATCAATAAACTATTTTGGATGATAAGTGTTTCTCTACAGCTCCCCTAATTAAAGATTTGAAGTGAATTTCCTGACTTTTTGCTCAAATGTAATATACACAAATAAAACTGCCAAACATCAAAGCCAAAACAAATCAGAAAACCCATGCATGAGGACTGCAGGCTTAAATGGATTTAATTTAATTTCACCAAATTGTTGCATACATCTCATAGAAAGAATTAACTGCAGAATATATCAATTATTATTTTATATAGGAATACTTACACTGAATTTTTTCATGTTTTACCTGTATGGTTGTCACAGCACCACTATCAAATGGTCAAAGCAAAAGCTAATTTAAGTACAAAATACATGCAATTACTTTTTGTGGGTTTTTTTTTTTTTTTTGTTTCTACATTGAGTCACCACCTTATCCTAAAAAGCACAATATTCTTCGTGACAGCTAGTAATTGTGCATTAACTTAAGTTTCCCACCTTCAGTGTTGTTGCTCCAATCGTTCGGGAAAGAACAGGTGGAAATCTTGTGCCTAGCTGGCAGTTCTGCCAACATATCAGGCTTAGTCAGTTGCCCTGAATGCCACTCGCACACACCAAGCTCAAAAGTGGAAGTCTGCAGTGCTAAAAGACAAAGAAGTGATAGTGACTTCTTAAGAGGAACAATTTATGAGAATACTTCCCATTAGAAACATATGCTTATTAGTCTACTTGACAGCACTTCTGCCTCTGCTTACTTAAAAGCATTATGTATCATGGAGTGCTGTCTGATATTTCAGGCTGCCATCTTTAATGATACCATTTTAAAAAATCATTCCCAAAAGATGGATGCTTCCTTCAGAGCAATGGAGCACTCTTTATGTTAGCCAACTGATGCAACCTTCGTGAATTCACTTCTGTAGAGAGAGTTGCCAGGAAACATAAAATAATGACATGTCGTAACAAGAAATACCTACTTACTTTTCTAGATGATACATATATAACAATCACTTCTGAGAGGTTAAACTAAGCAGCATCTCCAGATACTTGCAACAGAACACTTTTTTCTAGAACCAAAAAATTTCTGAATACATCACCACATATTTTCAAGAACTGTTTAAGGGCAAATCATGCCTGACTAGTCTAGTGGCCTTCTAGTATGGAGCGACTGCACCACTAGACAAGGAAAGAGCTATGAATGTCATCTACCTGGACTTCTATAAAGCCTTTGACATGGTCCCCCACAACATTCTCTTCTCTAAATTGGAAAGATATGGGATTGATGAATGGTGGATAGTGAGATGGATAAGGAATTGGATGGATGGCAATCAATGGCTTAATGTCTGTTTGGGGACTAGTTATGAGTGATATCCCTCAAGAGTCCATATGGGGACCAATACTATGAAATATCTTCTTTATGATGTAGATAATGGGATTGAGTGCACCCTCAACAAGTTTGCAGCAAGCTGAGTGGTGCAGTTTATACGCTAGAAGGAAGGGAGCTGTCCAGAGGGACTTGACTGGCTGGAGGAGTGGGTTCATGTAAAACTCATGAAGTTCAAGATCTACCACCTGGGTCAGGCCAGTCAGCACTATCAGTACAGACTGGAGGACTAATGGATTGAGAGCAGCCCTGTTGCAGTATAGGGCCTGGCGAATGGAAGATCTCGCGATGTACAGAAAGGTAGGGCCCCCCCCTCTTTTTGTACATCGCGAGATTCCCAGATTTCGGCACCACTTGTAGAGAAAAGAGGAGGGGGGGGGCTACCTTTCCGTACATCACGAGATCTTCCTTTCACCAGGCCCTATACTGCAACACAGCCCTGCCAAGGACTTAGAGGTACTGGTGGATGAAAAATTGGACTTCAGTGGCAACGTGCACCCGCAGCCCAAAATGCCAATTGCATCCTGGGCTGCGTCAAAAGAAGAGTGGCCAGCATTCTGCCCCTCTACTCTGTTCTTGTAAGATCCCACTTGGAGTACTGCAGCTAGCTCTGGGGTCCCCGACGTAAGACAGACACGGACCTATTAGAGTGGACCCAGAGGATAGCCACAAAAATGATCAGAGGATTGAAACACCTCTCCTATGAATAAAGGCTGCAAGAGTTGGAGTTGATCAGCATGGAGAATAGAAGGCTCCAGGAGAACTTATTGTGGCCTTCCTCCTTATAAGAAAGATGCAGAGACTTTTTACCATGGTCTGTAGTGACAGGACAAGAGGCAATGGTTTTAAGCTGAGAGTAGATTTAGATGGATAGAAGGAAGAAATTTTTCACAATGATGGTGGTAAGACACTGGAATGTGTTGTTAAGAGAAATTGCAGATGCCCCATCACTGAAAGTATTCAAGGTCCAGTCAGAGGGGGCTTTGAGCAACCTGATCTAGTGGAAGACATCCCTGCCTATACCAGTGGCTTTGGACTGGATTATCTTTAAAGATCTCTGCCAACCCAAGCCATTCTGTGATTCTATGAAGCTTTTGAGGTGCCAGATTATAGCTTCAAAATTTGTGTAATTAATAACAACTACAGAAAAAAATTAATCATGTTTTTGAGCAGGACTGCACTGTGATAACAGAAGTTCAATTTCTTAATATAACTGCAGGGGAAAGGCAGTCTTCTGGCTAAGACAAACTTTTAACCAATGGGCAAGGTATGTCAGGGAGAACATGAAGATTCCTAACTGGAGGAAAAAATTTTATGTCAGTGTACTGTCTACTGCATCTCAGAATTACTGTGTTATTCACAGTATTAACATCTCAGTGAATCGTCCTGTCCAGATGATGCTACAAACTCCTCATTTCTTCCTTATTCCAGTCTTGCATAAACGTGCACTTTTTTCAAACCATGTGTATTAAGTAATAAGACCTTGTGAAAAATTTATTTCCCATGGACAATGCAAAATTCTCAGAGAGTCTGGAAAAGGATAGATTTTGTTAAGTTTCAAGACCTGAAAAAAGTTGCAAATACATTCAAAATTAATCAAGCTCCTCTTTAAACACTTTTTAGTTACCAAAACAAAACATTTTGATTCATCCTGCCTTTTTTTTTTTCATTTAGTTGTAAATATTCCTGATGCTAGTTATTTGACAATCTCAGACACGTGGAACAAAATACGTATTTCCCAGCTCTTAATTTTGCAGCATGCCAGACAACAGTAAGATTACTATTTTAGATTTTCTGACTCCCATCCCTGTAGCAGTTCATCTGAAAGACCCTGCATCTGGTTCTATAGCTGTGATATTAAAGGCAACATGTTTGCATGATTAGAATTAATGAAGGGATTAAGTTTGAGATGTTTTCTAGTTGAAGTATTCATACTGAATTTTTATCAAAATGTGTACATTATAAACAATACATAATTACTTCAGTTTTCAAGCAAAAAAAAAAAAAAAGCTTTGCAGAGAAGGTATATCACTTTTGCATTACAAGTGACTTAAGGACCCCTCACTCTGCATATATAGCCTTCCACTTGTATGGCTTGTAGCTATTTGTTTTCAAACCTATGACAAGGATCAGTATAACAACCTTAATAAAGGAGTTCTTCCCACGTATAATCCATCAGGATTCAAGAGGGAGTTCTGTAGAACAATCAAAAACTTGGATAAAAATATGATGCCTTTGAACAGGAGGTCTACTAAAGGTAGAACTAAAGGAGATTTTGTATTACATACGTTTTAGGGCATAACTTTAATAATATTTTTATATGAAAAAATACTTTTTTGGCAGTATATATGTATAATAAAAAGCAGTTGTGATTTTGAGTGATAACTAAGACAATTTGACAACTGTTGGGAAAACTACAAGCTACAAGCTGTAGAGTTTTTTTAATTGCTGTACTGAAGACAGGGTTTTGATTGGTCATTTTTATTTTGAATGCATGAGGTTTACTGTCCAGAAGAACTGGACAAGAGAATGAAGGAGGGCAGTCTGGGAGACAGTAAGGATGGAAAATGAAAGAGAAGAACCCTTAAAACTTAATGAAATTATATCTATGTTTAGCCATGACAGTTTGTATCAAGAAACTCCTGAAAGCACAAATCCTTAAGCTATTTTACTTGTGACCACGCTTATACTAATGAATACAAATGCACAGGTCATTTCTTATATGCATTTACACTGGGATTGAAAATCATGAAGGGTACAATAAAAATGCAAATTTTAACTACAAATTTCCTGCAATTAAAGTGGTTATCATTTAAAGTATTCTTACCCAGACTTTCCATAAGGACAAGCGAAAAAAAAAGTATTTGAAATTCAAGCAGCCATTAATCTGACCTTTTTTTTTTTAATTATTGAGAAATGTTCAGTGTAAAATTTGTCTTTCAGGGAGACAATTAAGATCCTTTCACATTGGTTTTGGCTGCTGTGAACAGTTTAGATGTCACGTAATGAAGTTGACTTTTCCTAATGGGGAAGCACAGGATAAGAACTGGCTCTTATTAGAATATACCTGAGGTATATTAACAGTGCAGCAGCTCAACCTGCATGGCACAACACATAATTCAAGAGCTGCCACGTAATGCAAGTTTAACACCTAGCTTTATGACCTCTGCTGAATATATCCTTTTTCTGTTCCAATTTTATATTTTTTCTCTCTCCAAGGCAGTATTTCATCTCTATAGCCAAGAGTGGTGTGGGGTTTTTTCAGTTTTGTTTGCTTTAGAAGCACTTTGTTTATGAAAAAAAACCCAATATATTTGTACAGAGAGATTTATATCCTCCTGTGGGAGCTCGTTAAGCAACTGTTTAGGTTGTTAGAATCTAGCAATGCATTTTTTTCCATTTTAAACCTGCCCTTTCATCTCCAAAAATCCTCCAAGGAACAGAGAGCGGTTGAGAGAATCATACATCTGTTTTCTCCTAATTGTCAGGTTTAAATTAAATTTTTTTCAAAGAAAGCACTTTGTATACTTACCTGAGATCATAGACAAGTATGCCTAAAGTTATAAATTAGCTTGCTTATTTGAGTAGTGCTACTAGTAAGCTTCTACCAAACAGAAAGCAAGGTGGGCCATGGCATGAAAATATTTACATAACTTTTGTTTCTACAATTCTCCTTTGCAAGAAAGTTGAAACATTAGGAGAGTGAATAAAGTTTAGCTACCTGAAACTGCATTTCCCCAATACAGATGCTCTTTGAAATAAATGTGTACCTGCTTGAATCATTACACTAGGATTGGTATCATGCTCTTACTGTGATCTGCCAACAATTGCTCAGCACTTCAATCTTTTAATAAACACATGCATCTCTTCTCAATAGGTTTTCCTACTGGGAAATCTAGAAAGCTTTATTTCAGACCACAGTACACAAACCAAATCACTTAACTTCACTTGTTCTGTGTCAAACACTGCATTCCATACCTCAGACTAAATATAAAGACCAAATTCTTAGTGCCTGTGCTACAAGACAGAGGCAGGAAAACAAAGGGGCTACTTTCAATCAGGAGTATGCTCGGCTGAGGATGCGACATCAGTGGAACAGCACAATGTTCTGGTGTGACACAGAGAAGCAATGAATCTAATTTATGCTAGGGTGGGTAGCACTCCTTTCGCATGAAAAGCAGTTGGGTTGAAAAGAGAAATAGGAAACATTTTGCTAAAGAGTCCCAACATGCATGGATGGTCTGGCTGCAAAGCTGACCAGCCTGATATTACAGCTCTTGGATGTAGCAGAGCGGAACAAAACATACCAACTAAACAGCTGAAGACCAGGACCTTCAGACATTTAAAAATGAAATACACATAAGCGCCTTGGGAATCTGCTGAAGTTGACTCCAAAGCTTTTCCTGAGCTGACTGAACACATCAATTCTCTTGTTAAAACCAGTAGATTTTTTTCTGCCCGTTGAGGCCTTAGTACTCTCCTGGCTGCAGGAAGCTACATTTATACTGTACAAGATTTCTTAAAATATTTATTGTAATTTGTAACTGTGTTTAGATGTGATATGACAGATGGTGGTTTAGAGATATGCAAATAAGCAACATGAAAACATTTATGAAGAAAACCTTTGAATACCTAAAGGCTTTCCTTTATATTTTCTCTTCTAATTCAAGGGAAAGACAATGTAAAATGATCTGTCTCCTGATAAAGAAGTATTCTTACCGCTTGCAAGAGAACATCCTTCACTGAAAGTAATATCATCAATGGCAACAGTTTGATTTTGTCTCTGGGTCTCCACCATCCCCCAAAAGATAACCTGCAGACATTAACAGCAAATCAACATGAAATGGCATTCACCAGTGTCACAGACAAGAGGGGGAAAAAAAAAAAAAAAATACCTTTCAAGGAATGCCAGTCTAGCCAAAAAAAAAAAAAAAAATACACCTTAAGCAGTAATTGGTCAATCATTGTTCAATCGTTGTTCTGCTTTAATGCTACCAGTGTTTTTAATTTTTTTTTTTTATTTCCAGTCTTCTACACACAAGAAGATACAAATACTTTACATTTCCATCTTAAAAGCAGCTTTCGATCTACATTTGTAAATTTAGAAACCACCATATTGTTTCTGCAGTGGTATAGGAGACTGATCATTCACAGTCCTTGGGAAAGAAAACCCAAGAAAATCCACACCAATCAAACAACTCAACAAAATCAATCATAAGAATAATATTCCTTATATTATTCCGTAGTCATAGAGAATAATCCCTCGGGATGTTACAGCTCCATGCTTTTCCAGAGTCCTAGAGGTAAAAGCTATCTAGAGGTACATTCTAGCTCTTAATAGTGAATGTACAGTGGTAGCTAAATAATATATTTTTAAAGGTTATCTTTAGAATCCAGGGCAATTTTGTGTATAGTTTAAGAGACTGTAGTAGAAAGCCTGCATTTATCTTATACATTATCATCAAGAGTACAGTATTCCACTGTAGAAGATGTCAGAAGTCAAACAAAATGATGAACATTATGTTACATGTTGTGGCTTTTTCTGGGGTGCTGTTTTGGGGGTTTTCTTTGTTTTCTTAAGCTTCAGTTGACCTACACAAGAAGTGTTACAGTCTGTAAAGGCAAATTATCTTGGCATTATACAACCAGAAGGAGGTATGACATTATCAACCATATCACCAGTGAGAAATCCATATCCATTTTACATACTTATTTTTTTTAATATATCAAAGAGAAGGATGGCCACTAATCACTGTCTCTGGCAATTATGCCATGAACACCACTGCTATCAGACACACGAACAACTGTATTTTCCAATATAGTATTGTTAAGAATTATCACCCCGTGTGTTCATACTTTTGATCGGCTGCAGCATTATGGAAAGAATTCAGTTCATTGAAATCCAGAAGTTTTGAAGGAACAGACTTAATAGTGATATAAGTTTGTTTGAAACTCTTTCAATATAATGATGTTTATTCCATTTTATTTTGCTGTTTACTTGGAAAGAATAACCGGGTCCCACTAAATATTAATGGCATCATATCACATTCAATAATATGTTCATATGACTGGTATGCAGTACCTTGGAAATATGTGCATTTGATTTGATTTAAAAAACAATATTTTGAATTACTTTATGTTGTTTCAACAACATGTATAAATAATGCATACTTTGATGATATCACCAGTAAAAAGACACAGTATATTCATATTGCTCATTTTTATGATTATCTGGTTTCAGATAAGGTTCTAAAACAATTCAGTAACTTTATAATTACAAATTCAATAAATAGAGTTTGTTGTGAAGTCAAAATCTGGTTATTAATAACTTCGTTTATCATACAAATGTATGTTTTTATATAGCTTGTACTTAGGGCTTCATTGTCAGTGATAAAAAGTGATGTAGACAATACTAAAGAGATGCTATCTCACTTTGCTGGTGCAAAATCAGAATGCCATTTCATTTAAGTTCATGTTCCACTAGAGCATACAAAGTTTAACAAACTGTCTTTCCTGAAAATGCATAGAGTTTGTTTACTCAGTCAATATAATCTGTCCACACCTGAGGAGTTTAGGTCCACTAATAATCAAACTGATTCCCATCCACATTTAATTCAGCAAGAGATTGGTCAGTTTGTCCTCTCACACAAAACCTAGAGCTCTTCAGTCCAAAAATCTGTAATGAAAACATCTACTTAATGACACTACTGGTTCATAACTGTAATCAACAAGCACTGCCTACATATGCAACATCTATCATTGTCAGACCAAATTAACTTTGTAGCTGCATTATTGGCAAGGAAAGCTCAAGAGGGAGCATAGATCCCCATTATGGGGATCTATAGATCTGCCCAGCCATGGGGACAGATTCCCAGTGCAGCAGCAACGCCCAAGGTAAAACACAGTAATCAAGCATAAAGACAAAAGTGAATCCCAAACCCAGAACTATTTTCCTTGATGAAGTCCAGGAGACAGAAGTTTTTTCTTAATAGAACACGTGGGGATTAGTTTAAGTGAGCAAACCATGACAGTTCTCCAAAAAACAGCCAAAGCAGACATACTGAACTTGTGATGTGTTTAGTAATTAAGGTAGTGGTAATCTTTGTACCTCAGAATTCCTTATGAGTAGAGATTTTTGAAAGCTCAAACTAAATCTCCCATCCCATAAGGATAATACAAAAATTTTTGTTTGTTTTCAGAAGGAAAAGACAGTGATATTAAATTGTCAATATCAAAGCGGGCAAAGAAAATAAGCAAATTTATTTTAATTAAAATCCACTTCAAGTATGCTTGCAAAATTGACAAAAATAGTCAAGCACCCTAATTCAAATAAATTTCTACACCCAAAAAAAAATATTTTTTCCTGTCCATTTTTTCATAGAAACTTTCATTGCCACTAAGTCTTATAACTAAGATATCTGAATATATGATTGAAGTATTCAATGAACATGAGTATTTATTGAGAAAAATGGGATGTCAGTTCATGATGTCATTAAATATTTTTATTATTTTGTAAGTTTGGAACAGGAAAAAAATCTTATTTCTAATAATTCCATTCCATTGCAATGGGAATTTTCAATGTGCCTGCAATAAACCAATATGATTACTAATTATATAACTGCAGCATTTTTGTAGTTTATTAGTGCGTGACTTGAAATATGACACAGGTATCCCTGTTGGCTAAACATCTTGTCATATCACAAGGGCAAGTGAATTGTATTCACTTGTATGATCAGCATCTTACAGGTTGTCACTGGAGGAAAAACGTGCAACCAAAGAAGAGTTTTCTCAGCTTCAGTCTCTAGCTTAGGTGAGGCGTCCAGCTACATTTCTTTAGCTAGATGTAGTGATTACACATGCCTCTTTAAAGCTGGACTGTTCCCATCAGATCACTTTACAGAGGCTAAAGGATAACAAGGTTTGCAAGCAATAATCTAATTAGGAGTATGATCCAGCAGTTTAGAGTAAGAAGATGCCCTATTATGTTAATCATTCCCAGGCTCAGTCAGTTTGCTAAACAGTATGAAGGGTGACAAAGTAAATCTAGAAGTAAACCCTTTCAGTAAAGGTAAACTGACAAGTGAAAACGTTGGTACTTGCATTGAGTTAGGTACAGGTTTTATATAACATACATTCTCATTCAGGGTTGAGCAGACAAGTATTACTTCAAAAATCCAGCTTTTGTTGTATGTTTTAGCACAACATTACCTCTGTAAGTCAAATAATTTTGTTTCTCATATGGTTTATTGAAATGAGGTTGTGCTTTCATACCTGCAGGTTTGTACACTAACCAACTCTTCATAGTAGCTACTGTAGCAGGAAATGCCTCTGATTTTCTTCTCTGCTGCCCACTTTCCTCCAGTATTATGCATAATAGCGAGTGTACATCACCTACAATATTGTAGACCTAAGTTAACGTTTACTGTGCTAATGCTTTGTGTAAACATACATATAAAAAAATTTAAATAACCTATGAGACTTACAGTTTTTTAGCAAAAAAAAACCAAACCCATGTAGATGTGTTTTGTGACAAAGGCTCAAAACTACAACGAATAGTTAATTACAGTATTTGTCACCTGAAGTATCCCTGTAGAATAGTGACCTGTAACATAGAATGGTATTTCCTATATAAATCAAGCCTTGAGTTTATCAGTACAGTTAGAATGAGGCTACAGGAATAGTGTATTGAGAGTTTAGATCCTGAGAGTATCACCTCTATAGGCAGATAGGTAATTTATGATGTAAGGAGACTGTTTTAAGACACATGCACAGTTTAAATAAGGTTTGACATTATTTTTGACATGACCAAGAGACAAGAACAAGCAACATTTGTTAGTGCCAAGCATGAACTACTGAATGGCTTCTCTCTCTTTTATCTCATGGTAACACTTTCCATTTACAAAACATTTATTTTTGACTTATTAAAAACCTTACAATTTATAAACCATTTAACAAGTGCAATTTACAGTTGCCTCTATGTACCAACCTCATACTTTTTAGTGCTATTGATTATGATGGTCTGTGATTTCCACTGATTTTGCAGTTCTCCTGAATCTTGCCAGATGTTTGTAATAGTATCTTCATAGTGTTTTTGAAGCCCCACCATCAATGTTCCACTCATTTGACTGATCCAATAATGAAATGTAATCTAGGACAAAAAAGGACTGATTATTCCAGGGAAATACTGTGACAAACAATGAAGTACAAGGAATATACATCAAAGTACCTGGCAAACGTGTTCTTTGTCAGTTGGAAGGAACACATTGGTCCTTAAAGTTGCAGAAGAGTATCGGAATTCAGAAGACAATGAGAGGAAATAAGCTATTAAAAGGCATAAAAAAAGAAATCTTAGAAGCTTGGAGAAAAGTTGCATAAAATATAACAGCAAAACAAGAGGCAGCACATACACAGGTAATAACTAAAAAGCCAACTAGAAGTTTTTACCCAAGAAAGTTGCTTATTCCCCTTGTAGGCATCGTGTGCCAAGCCTTTGATCGTATTAAATACTCATATAGTATCGCTCCAAATCCTTGCTGAAATTTCAAGACGGGTCCCAAAATGTTTTGTATTTGACTTGAATATGGAATAAGTGCAAATTGGAGGACAAAGCTAAGTCTAACTCAGCAAGCTGATCAAAGAGCTTAAACCCCAATTATTGAGTAGATTGCATATTTCATTCCTAGACAACAAATTGTGAGCAATAACACAGGTTTATTACAACAGTTCAAGACTTTGAAGAGCTGATGGAAGATGGCAGAAGAAGCTATGGTGTTCCTCTTCCACAAGACGTGGTTCTGTTTTTTGGTTGCTTAGAAAATTGCCTCAACTGCAGGGAGGAAGTTGTGGTATCCCCTGTATACACTCCCAATATGAAGTCCTCAGAATCTTCACAATATTATTAAAGATAACATTACCTTTCCATTTACAAATCAAGTCCAAATTAAAGCTTTGCATTATTTGAAAAATATAACAGCTCAAAAGTCAGTAAAACATGGTTGTTGTTATGCCTTTTGACCGATTTTTGTGTCTGCCCAATAATATTGTTTCAGATCATCTACAAGACAGAAGGCAACCACCTTATTTTAGGATACTGAATACCACTAGTCAGAATTTGATTCTTTCAGAATGTGAAGTCTTCAGATATGTTAGATTTTAAAAGATGCAATGGGATTCAGCCTTCCCTTCCCCCGCATCCTCCTTTCCCTTCTCCCTTCCTTCCCAAACTCAAAGTAATTTCAGGTAAACCGTTGCCCTCTCACATTAACATGTAAATGAAGGATGAAAGAAACGAGAAAAAAAAAGCGGGACTGAAAGGAAAAAAGTGTCCCAAAAATAAATATTATTACAGAAACCAAATATCAGAGAATTCGTAGGATACTACCCACTCTGACCTCCCATCCTTACACGCAACTGGAAACTCAGTGCCAAAGGACCACAAGACTAGCTCAGTGCTGGAGCCAGCTAAGGAATACACCACCAAAAAGCATTTTTCAGCCTGTGACCAGAGCAGTGGTCATGCTCTCCCTAGGTTTTAGACCTTTCACAACTGCTCAGGCACCATTTTCAGAGCCTGCCAGCTGCAAGGATATTCTTTCTACCCACAACAGATGGCTTGGTGTCTCAGCAGAGCACTATTCCTGACTGCACTGGTTTTTAGCTTCCATACAATTTTGAACATTTTTCTTTTATATCCCGAAAGATAAATGTATCTAAGATTCATAAACAAGGTCAGAATTCACTTGTCACAGGAATTTTGTCTTACACAGATGGGGCAGAAATGTTAATTTTAAGAAAATCTTTGAACAGAGATTTTATATTAAGCATTTGTACAGGCAACAGGTTTCAATTAGTAAAAATAGGTTTGCTTTGGTTTTAGTTGTTTTT
Source organism: Nycticryphes semicollaris (assembly GCA_013400055.1). Classification (NCBI taxonomy): domain Eukaryota; kingdom Metazoa; phylum Chordata; class Aves; order Charadriiformes; family Rostratulidae; genus Nycticryphes; species Nycticryphes semicollaris. The sequence goes on from VXBJ01003722.1 coordinate 103,744, forward strand.
TTTTTAAGTGGTTGTCACTGGTCTATTCAACTATACTTTCCATGAAAATAAGAATTGTGAGGAGAGACAGAGCTAAACAAAACCTGTTACATTCTGGTAAATGATTACATAAATCTTCAAAGGAGTTACTTCTAAAAAGTGATCTTTGCTCTTCTGCTAACGTGTGCAATTACTTATCCTGATGACAGGAACTCTTCCCTTCCGTACTCTGCCACAGAGCACACTCTGCTCGATTGTCACCGTACAATATAATTTCTGGTCTTTAAGCAAGAACCAACATAGAACTGATTACACAGTCTGTTGAGTCACCAGTAGTGGGAAAAGCTGAACAGTTGCCATAAGGAGATAAATATTTTCTAGGCAATTAGAACAAGCGTTCAGAAAATGAAAGCACAGTTTAGGCTTTCCTTGTGTACAAAGCCAGAATATACTTAACTCTCCTTAGACATTCAGTTCACGGATCTGAGTACACAGCCTCTCAGCAAGCTGAATAAGTACAAGTATTCAAGCTTTCTGTTATCTGACCAAAATAACTTAGATTAATATGGTGTGATGGTGTAACGCCCCTCCTTTCCCCTTTACATCACCCATTCCCCATGTAACAATACAATGGGCAAGAACCCTTACCTGAGACACATAATAGTTCAACATAAAAGAAAATAAAAAAGTGGAGGGTAACAAACCAGAATGCTATGTCAACCCCTTAGCATACCAGGCTCCTGTGACTCTTATTGTTTGGAAGTGACAGCAATAATTGATCCCTCCGGACAATATATAGACCATGGCCTAAATGTGGGGGGGTGCGGAGTGGGGGGCAATACCAGAAATTTGGGTAGTTGCACTAGAAAGTTCTAGGCAACTGGTGGAAAGTAACAGAATATACTATGTATATGTATAAGGTACCATGGGACTCTTTAGTCTGTAGAAGGGAAGTCTGAGGGAAGACATTATTAATGCTTACAAGCATCTAAAGGGTTGGTTGAAAGAGGATGCAGCCAGAACCTTTTCGGTGGTTCCCAGTGACAGGATGAGGGGCAACAGGCACAAGCTGAAACATATGAAGTTCCATTCAAGTATGAAAAAAACCCCTCCTTAACGGTGAGGGTGACAGAGCATTGGAACAGGTTGTCCTGAGAGGTTGTGGAGTCCCCTTCTCTGGAGATCTTCAAGAACCAATTGGATGCAGTCCAGAGTAATGTGCTCTAGGCAATCCTGCTTTGGCAGGGGAGTTGGACTAGATGATCTCTAGAGGTCCCTTCCAACTCTGACAATTCTGTGATTCCACGATCTCATTGTGTGAGTTGGGACAGAGTGGAAAAGTACCTGATGAAAGTAACTTATATCAGACACTATAAGCGGCAATTCTAGTGAGACCATTTGAGCTCTTCTGCACCACAGCAAGCAACAATCAGCATCTTCCCTGAGTTGAGACACCGCTCAGGCAGACACCTCAAGGTGTAAAAGGCTAGGGCAAGTCAACATCCCCCTTCAAGTCTCAGTTATCACCCACTGAGGAATGCCAATGCATTGTAAGTATTTACTCCAAACTCAAAGAGGGAAATTTTAACTATTTAACTGTGTCTCTCTGTCATCCATCTGTCTATCCATGTATCTCTAATATACACTTCATCTCTTAATGAGTGTGGGTGTTCTTATACTTCACTGAATCCAAATACATTCTGTCCATTTTTCTGTGCATGCATAAGGAATCAAATGAGGCATCCATGGGCTTGATAGAGTCACCTGCTGTGAAAGGCCATCTCGTCCTAGCAGTTAAAGATTGAGGAGGGGACGGGTGGTGGCGGCCCCTCAAGTGGTGTGCATTTGTATGCTTGTGCTTGCATGCACATACATGTATTGGTTCAGAATACATCGTAGTAAGACAGTGTGAATCTTTTAATTTTCAAATCTGTTATTAAATCATGATTCAAATATTTTCTTAAATCTTGTAAATCCTTAAGTTGGTTAATTACTAAGTGCTGCTAAAATTCAACCTCTTGATCTACCTGGAATCATTAAAACAATTTTAAGTGTTGCCAAATCATAACTACATCAAATATTTCCATCCACAACATAGGGCTACTGCACAATTCAGACCTAGTAGATATGATGGCGACTGAGCACCCAAAGCAAGTCAATGGGAATATACAGATGACTAAACAGTTTGCTTCCTTTGTAACAAACATTTGAAGTTGATGGTTCTCAATTTTCGGCTGACTTTCTGTCTGCATAAGTTAAATATTTCTCTCCCCACTAGTTCTTTTCAAGTTAAAGCTTATCTGTTTTATTAGATACAGGCAAGAACATCTTTCAAGTTTTTTGCTACACCTTGATGTGGTATATACTGTTAATCAAGTACAAACCCTAGAAACTTCAACTAGGGCAAGACTCTGTTACTTGGTTAATTAATTATGATTCTAGCCAATAGTTTGCTATATATCTATTCCATGGTATATCACTCATCTGCTTCTTGACGAGAAGTGTTTCACTACTTACATACTTGAAATAAAACTTATTTTTATGAAAAAGTTTTGGTAGTTAATCAAATTTTTGTGCCACCATCAATTTAAATCAATATTAATTTAAGAAGAGCCTTATTTTCCGAAGCTTGGTACACTGCACTGGTTTTGGCTTGGATAGAGTTACATTTCTTCCTAGTAGCTTTGTAAGGGGCGACGTTTTGGATTAGTGTGTTATCAACAGTGTTTTCAGGACAAATGTTTCTTTTAGTTACTGCTGAGCAGTGCTTACAAAGAGTCAAGGCCCTTCTCTGCTTCCCAGTGCGTAGGCTGGGAGTGCACAAAAGGTTAGGAGGGGATACAGTTGTGACAGCTGACTCCAACTGACTAAAGGAATATTCCATGACATATGACAACATACTCAGCAACAAAACTAGGGTAGAGACTGGCAGGGTGGCTGCTGCTCAGGGACTAGCTGGGCATTCATCAGTTGGTGGTAAGCAATTGTTCCCATTTGCATCACTTGTCTTTCTTGGGGTTTATTTTTCTCTCATACATTCTTTTTCTTACAATTTTTTAAAATATTATTTAAATTTTTAATTAATAAACTGTTTTTATCTCAACCCGTGAGTTTCTTCACTTTTAGTCTAATTCTCTCCCTCATCCCGCCAGGGGCAGGGAGCAAGTAACTATGTTTTTCTTAATTGCTGGCAAGCATTAAACCTTGACAGTCCTTTTTGGCACTCAACGTGCAGCACAAAGGGTTTGAGATAACAGATTTGACCAGAGCGTAATAGAAGGTATTTATATCTGTTAATAGGCGTAGCTCAAAATATTGATTCACCTGTTCTTTATATTACGTCTGATCTGTACCATGGTTTTGGTTTTTTTATGCTGTATATGTTGACTTCTACAGGATGTGCTTGTATGCTACATACAAGCAAAGCTGAAGTTACTAGAAGTGTACTTTAGTAACTTTTTAGAAGTGAAATTGATCAGCTGCGGAATAAGAACTTACAGGAAAGCGTAGAGTCGGGTTTTGTTGATTTTTTTTATGAAAAGCTTTTAAATTTATGTGCCGTTTTGATATTGCTAATGTTCTAAGCAAGTTTTAAACATATTCACCTTTAAACCACCAATTCACGTTAATCATTATGCAACACATAGGTGACACTTGCTTCAGAACAGTATAGATTCCCACACCACCAGATAATCACAGTCTGAGAATGAGGTGAAAAACATCGAGGCTAATCAGTCTCTCAGCAAAACTGTCAGTCTCACATAAGGTTATATTCCTGTACATTCTCCAATACTGCAAGCCTGCCTTCCAAGAAAAGAAGAAAAAACATCTTGAAATGCCCCCCAGTACTAATTTCTAAACTTTGCAACCATCAAGACTGAAATTATCACCTGATATCTCCAAAACAGGTAAAGGTCACTCAGATAAACACGACTCTTGATGACAGATTGCCTGGCTCCTCCACGATAACAAGAATTGCTGGAATACTGTCTTTTTCTCTGTAAACCTGGGTTATTGTAGTTACAATCACCTAAAATCTTAAACCCGAATGCTGAGAAAACACGTGGCAGAACCCAACTGAACTCTCAAAAAATTCATAAAATTAAGCAAATGAAAAAGGAGGACTACATAATTTGTAACAGCCCACAGTTCATTCAAAAACCATAAGGATTCTTACCACTGTCATTCCCACTGTGGTCAAAGTAGGGTGGTCCCATGCCAGATCGACCGTTTCTTTTTATCCATCCAGGATGTAAATTCAATTCATTAAAAGCATTACATAGATCAGTTTCAAAATCACACTTTTCACAGGAGGAACCTGGATTGAATCAAAGGAAAAATAAAAAACTCAGAAACAGAAGCAAAGGGATATGTTCACCATCGTTTGCTATTCAATTAGCACACAGAAACACTCTGAATGGCTCCCTAGAAAAATCAGAATTTTCAAATCATGAACAAAAAGAAACAGGGCAGTGGAAGAGGGACAAGAGAAAATGAACAGTGGAAAGAAAAAAAAAAAGACAAAACCAAAAAGCAATAAAACCAAAACCAAATCACCAGCCCTCACTCCAGCCGAATCAAGCCTAAACCAGTCCATTTATATTATACCACTAATTTGTGAAGAAAGAAAGTATGTTAATATGCTTTTTTCTTCAGAAATATGTCTGTAGGAATCTGTCCAAGCTAGCACAGCTCAGATACAGAGGCTGTTTTTAATATATATTGCAGGTATTGGCTAAAGAACTGCAGTATATCCTCTGCTTATACAGGGTTCTTGCACAGAAAAACATAGACTTAACACCAGGAAATAACCAGATAAAAAGTTTGGGTTTTTTTTTTTTTTTAATCTACTACTATTTAAACCATTTTGCAACCTGCATTTTTTTGGAAACCTGGAGTATAAGCCCATTCCCAGAAACACCCCAGGGCCTAATAACGGAAAGGTTGGGGTTTGTCATGTTTACCTTTGCTCATTGTCTTTCCTAAGCTGCTGGGTTAAAGCAAGAACCACACTGTTCAGAGAAGAGCTGAAATAAGTCCTCAGAATGACAGTCTCCCCACTTGCCTTTCCTCTGACCTTATTTATTCTAGTGCACACAGCAACATGGTAGCTAAGAACTGCTTTTCTCCCCCTTCCACGCTCCCTTGTGGAGCGCCACAGGTTAGAAGAGGCAGAACATGTCTTTCTGGCACAAGATTCAGTTTGGTGTACCAGTCCATTCAGAGAATTTGAGGTGGGTATGCAACCAGATAAACAGTTGCCTACTGAGAGGGAGGTTCAGATGTTTATTTCTGCTCTGGTGTCAGAGTTCTTTTTCCATAGCACCAAAGCTGAATTAAAAGAGTTTACATGTGCCTAACAGGCTAGACAGTCCCACTCCTTAAACCACTTATTTTAGTAGCAGAAGGATTAAAAAAAGTCTAATCAGATGCATCTCTAAAAAGCAAGTTTATTGCAACTTCATTCCACGGAGGACAGGTATGTAGAAATGTCTGCAGATTTTATCTGCTGCATGGAAACTTTCGGTTCTCTCACATTTTCTCTTACACGGTGGAGGACGATAAGATAAGGCTCTGCCTTCTAATCAGGATTCTGGTTAGACCTGGGAGATTCAACAGTGTTGAGCTAGCTCTCAAGTTGGTCCTCACTCCAGGCCCCTGCTACTGCTTTCAGACTATTCTATATTATCACAGTTCAAGAATCATTTGAAATGATGTTGCAACTGCAGCATTTATAGTCACACTATGATGTTCAATTTCATGGCTTTCATATTCATATCAACTTACTGGAACAGTTAATTATAAGGTGAGAGAGGGGAAAATAGATATATTTCACATAATCATTCCAGACTAAAGTTAATGCTTCACATTACACAAAATGCACCAAATCACAGTCAATATGCCTCAGAATTTCTCTTATAGCTGGAAAGAAAAAAAAAAAAAAAAAACGCCATTTAAAATCAATATGTAGAAAATAGCAAGAATAGTACTTATTTTTAATTAAAAACCCGACAAAACAACTTTGATCATTTATGACTATTTTCCAAGGCAGTATTTCACAGAAAATATAACTTGAAAGCAAACCAATGTAAATTTGCTGAAAGATAGATTTACAAAAATAAAGTCACTGCTTAGACAGAGTCAGAAAGAAGAAATGTGTGGGATGTTCTAGATATTTTTTGCAGACTTTCCTGTGAATGTAAATGTATAAAATAAACTCTAAGGAAAAATAACAAGTGTTACAGAAACACAGTACAGTTTAAGGTTCTATTCCANGTTTATTCCACTCCTTTTTCAGTGCTGTGGCAAATTAAGAACAAACTAAATATGAAGTCAAACAGGACGACAAAAGCACATAATCTAAAATTACAACTCTGGTATATTTTTAGCGCAGAACTATTTTTAACCTGACAACCCAGAGAAAACAGTAGGGAACTGTCATGAACATGAGACTGGTGAGATGAAACCTAAGTAGAAAAATAAATTTGCAATAATCCCAAATCAGAAGAGTGGGTGGCAGCAGGATAAATCTTCAATTGACATTTTGACCTGTACCTTTATGCGACAGTTGATTCCTCTCCTGGAGCGATCCAGAGCATTATCCAAACACCCCTAACATCCATAGCCTGTCACTCATAGCTGAGTTCAACACCTCTTGCTCATCCATACTGTAAGTACAAAATTATCTGGTATTTAGGTCTTTCACAGAGCCTACAGGCTCCTATTTCTTAACTAGTCTTTGGAGCAACTTTAATTTCTCTGCTTTCATATAAGCATTTGTCTATCACAGTATTCACTCAACAAACAAGCGTAAAAAGCCTCCCTAAAAATTAATGAAAGAACACATCTCTTCCTGCATATTCTGCACTCATAATAGAAAGTGCTGCCTGGAGGAAATGCTCTTTTCCAGGGAAGTCAAGACCAAGCACAATGAGGATTTCAAGGCCATGCAGTAAAACGTAGCATAACCATCTCTTGTGCAAGTGATAAAAAAAAAAAAATGTNATAAAACCTCACTTTGGGATATTCTGGGAGCAAAATATTTTTAAGAGTTGTTAGTTATCATTCATTCATTAATAAATATTTTGCAATGGTTCCAAGGTAAAAAAAAATATATATATANATTATCTGGTATTTAGGTCTTTCACAGAGCCTACAGGCTCCTATTTCTTAACTAGTCTTTGGAGCAACTTTAATTTCTCTGCTTTCATATAAGCATTTGTCTATCACAGTATTCACTCAACAAACAAGCGTAAAAAGCCTCCCTAAAAATTAATGAAAGAACACATCTCTTCCTGCATATTCTGCACTCATAATAGAAAGTGCTGCCTGGAGGAAATGCTCTTTTCCAGGGAAGTCAAGACCAAGCACAATGAGGATTTCAAGGCCATGCAGTAAAACGTAGCATAACCATCTCTTGTGCAAGTGATAAAAAAAAAAAAATGTGCTAACCTGACCTGCATTAGTCACACATCAGGGAATTCAACAGGCATAATATCCAGCCACTGGATATTATGCTACGTTTTAGTAGAACAGAAAAAAAGTTACAAGATGTACTAGTATCCAACACAATCTTAGAAATTGTCTTATTTTTAGGGGAACAAAAAAATCAAGTATCCTAGAGGTCATTCTAGACTCTTGTTTCAATCGCATTTCTACATTGTTTTTGGATGAAAAAGAGTCATATTGGAAGAAGAAAAAGCCCAGGTATCAGGGCACACACCTCTAATTTGAGGAATCTGGATTTAAACTATTTTTCTTTCTCCCAGATTCTGTCTGAATGCAATGATCACTAACATGCTTTAAATAGCATTTTTCAGTGTGCACAGAAAAACCCAGACTCATCGAAAGACCATTTAGTTTTAATTGAAAGATAAACCCCCAAACCAAAACAAACATAGATCTTCTTGCGTTGCACAAAAATATGGAAGAACTTAGATAAGCTTTTTGTTAGAATTTTTTATTAATCCAAGCTCTTCTTTGTACCCCAGAACAAAGATTCTCAAAGAACAGGACTGCCTTATGTATCATATAAAATAATTTGCAACATGATTTTGTGTTACAGTATTCTGGTAATAGATTTCTGATGCAAATATACTCAGACTGTAGAAGTTAAAATTCACTCTCACTGCTTAGATCTTTTCTTTAAGCAAAACAGCAGTAACCATATTCGTAGCCTTTGAATCTGTCAAAGATAAAGCTAGGATTATCAGTTCATGCTTTCAAGAACATCTTACTCCCCTTGTCTAAAGTAGAAGAAAAAAAAAAGAAAAAAGCTTCAGTCACTTATACTTTCAGCTAGCTATTTTGAATTAAATGTGACTTTCAGCATGAACCTTTAGCATGAAATATGAAAAAAAGTTATACTTGTTAAATTGTCATTGAATGTTAAGTGGAAAAGGAACCACTTTACTATGTAATATTTGTATGAAGATTTATGGAAGAGGTGCACTGTACAGAGGTTGAAAATAAAGTAGGAAATATCAAACGGAAGCAAGGAGAAATTTTTTGAGAAAATCAGTTGAAGAAGAGGGTGAAAAAAGATAATTCCTGAACATTTCTGTAGCATTAAAAAAAGAATCCTTTCTAGTTCTCTCTGCTGCCATGTTTGGGTAGCGAATTGTATCGCACTTATAATGAAGCTCACTGAGACTTACCTTGCTTCTCATCACTGCTGCCTCCACACTGGCTAGCAAAAACACAAAGTTCCCCAGATGGAGCAGAGGAGCCATCACTACGCTGGCATTCACTTCCCGTAGATGACAAAATATATACCAGTGCAAAACAATATAATGCACAGAAATACATAAATTTATTCATGGGCTATGCTACTATCTGAGCTTTCACTTGGAAAAGAATTACTTTAACTGTCTAGTATTGGTCATTAAGTGTCTTTAAAAAAGCTGTGTTTATACACAGGTCTCTGAAAGACGTTTTTAGAGCCTCACTTTCTGAACCTGCAGCTTAAGGGAAATATGGCTTCTGTGAAGCAGTGACTTTCAACCCGGTGTGTCCTTGGATAATATTTAACTGAATTATAACATTGTTTTATGACTAAAAAAATTTTGGTTCATGCTAAGTCAAGTGTATATCATTAACTTATTGACTGTATTTATTGCTCAATAGCTTGGAAATATATTAGCTAAGAAAAAAACAGGACAACAGAATAGAATTATTAAGCAACAAACATTCATAAAGATCTCTTTTTCCTCAGTGGGAGTTGGCAAATGTTTACAAAACGTATGAATAGTTTGTGTATCAAATGTAGAAAACAGATGAGAAATTCAGATTTGGCATCGAAAAGATCATGATTGATATAGGAAAATTAGAATTTTCAGTGTCTGTAGATATATGATGCCAATAGATGAAACTGGTATTTATTGTTTACTTGCACTACAATTATAGATAATGACTGAATTATTTCAAAGTACCTGATTGTTAATGGAATCACATCTGCAACCACAACTTGCATAAATACATGAATGCACTAGATATCAATGTCTACTTTCCAAATTACTAGATTCCTGTTTTTCTGGAAATAAAATCAGATTTTGTGTGATACTATAGCACTTCTCAATGTGAGGAAATTATTAGAGATACTTAGGATCCTGTATCTGAGTTCTTATGAATGGTGAACAATTTGAACATACAAACAAGCACAGTAAAAATTCATCAGAATAATAATTTTCCAACCACTGCAGGAATCCATCTTTAGGGAAAACTACCATTTATACCAACCTGCAATATATTACCCTGTGAACACAGTCAGTCTGTTCTGGGTTATTTAATAATAGACATAATCCTCCCCCCTCCTTGATAATTTGGTTAATGACTAGTTCTGAAATAATGTATTTAGAAGAAAAAGTGTGTAGTTAGAGGTGACACAGCATTTCCTGATTAAGCCACAGAGCTGATTGGAAAATCTCTTGAAGAAAAGCAAAACTACTACTAAATGAATTAAGGGTTCACATATGACATATATATATATATATATACACACACACACATATGTATGTCTTCTTCAAGAATGTGTATCATTGAATTGCTTGCTTCACTTTAAATTCATCTTAGACTAGAAGCTTATACAAAAAAAAAAAAAACCAACCCAAACTATTCCATAAGATGTTAGTACATTTTTTAAAGGCTTAAATGTTTTCTGCTCTTCAGCTGCATCCATTTTCTCAAACATACAATATTTAATCTCATTCCTTCCCCCTCCCCTACATCTTCTAAGACTCCTCACACTGTTGTACTTCACAATGACAGGATTTCCCAGTCTTTCAGCTTTCTTTCATTTTTTTAAGGCTTCTGCTGTAATATTCTAAGAGGTTCTCCTGCTTTGTCCATAGCATAAAATCTGTGTAAAAGCTCTGTAAGAGAGTGATTTTCAGCAGAAAATGGTATCTATTTCCATTACGCTCTGAAACATCAATAAGTAACAAAATCACATAACCCAAACAAGTCAGAATCACCATAAGATCTGTTATGAGTGGAAACAGATGAAAATGTATCCAATATTCAGAAAGCATTTAGGGTGTTACCCAAGGTTTTTTAGTGAAGGAAAAAAAAAAACCAACATGTCAGTGAAGATCTAAGCAAAAGTGCAAATCCAAAGACAAGGTGTCTTTTTTGTAAGTGTGTGTCTATGTACAAGCAGGGAAAGTTTCTTGACATGTGAAACAAATCAGCCCTCTTGTCAATTAACAAGTACACCATAGTATTTCATAGCTCTGAGAAACATAGAAAAAGGGACAAAAAGATAAAAAGATCACAGAATCACAGA